>JASDQU010307911.1:48388-64296 GCA_032191745.1 Picea mariana
CCAAAATTTCCTTAATAGGGAAACCCTCTTTTTCTTTGTAGAGTTTCTGGAACAAATGGAATATTTTAGGGCTATATCCTTGAAAGAGTGAACCTAGACTCCTGTGCCCTGGATGAAATTTCCTTCAAGTGAGGAGCAATTTGATCGGTTCTAGGTCCACCATTCGATGCTTCTCATAGAAACTCTTGAAATTTTCACTTGAGGTGTCATCCCTAGCATTGATGTCCCAAACTTTCCGAACTGACATATTCAAGTTTAATTCCCCTCTAATCATCATATGGGGATTCTCAATAACATTCAATTCTTCCATTTCATTCCAAAATGCCTCTTGATTCAAATATGGGTCGTAAACATTGATAATCACCAAACTTATGCCTACATTTTTGTCCTCTAGTTGAACCAAGATCACAAAGTTGAGAGCATTAATTGAAGTTGCGCTAACCTATGGAAACCAACCTATTAAAATACCTCTAGATGATCCATCAACATCGAAAGTCCGAGGTTCTCTCTCCTCCTTGCAAAGGGAAAAATCCCAAGGCCAGATGACTTGAGTGTTGAAATCTTCATGGGTTTCTATGAAATGATAAAGTATGATCTTGTAAAGGTGGTTAGGGAGTCATAATCCTTAGGAAAATTTCTAGGTGGCCTTAACTCAACGTTCCCTTCTTTAATACCGAAGAAAAAAAATGCGATCTCCTTCAATGAATACAAGTGTGACACACCCAACCCCCCAACCTCTATTAGGCTGGTAGGATGTACCAATTGTTTCTTTTACTTCCTCAAAACCACCTTTGTTTATCCCCTCTAAATTCCAATTCTAATTCCATAATCTAGTTATTCTTGTCGAGAGATTTACAACAACTATAACCATGCTAAAAATTGAGCTCATGCTCAAAATTTATGGCTGCCTAAAGTTTTCAGTATCTCATTTTCCAAAAACCAAAACACACACACGTGTACCTTTGCCACCTATACAATTCCATGTGGCATCATCTGGTGCTAACATGGAACTAACCACTGGGACCCTCGATTCACCAGGAGTATAGATCCACTGGGACATCAGGGCACTGACCCACATGGGCATCGACCCATAGGTTAACTCATACTCATTAAAATCCAAGTGCCTGATCCAGTGGTCTAGTTGGAACTATTATCACACATTCTATACTTGCCCAATCCTAAAGGAATGTAGGCCTAGATTGACGTAACATGGAGGTAACCCTATCACTGTCACCCCAATAGAGTACCTCTTTCTCTTTAGAAGGAGGAAAGCCTCACTCGAAGGGAGATGTCCCAAGACCTATTTGGTTGATGAAGGAAAAAATGAAACAGTGAAAACCCACCCCTCTCTCTAGGTCACTCAGCGGAAGAAGTCACTTTGGTAAATTTTGAAGGGACAAGGGAAAATGAAAATGGGTTTGTACCTGCCCTTTACCAATGAAATATCAAACGTTAGTAGCAACAATTATAATCAATGAATTCTTAAACAAATTATGTGCTTCTTGAACAAGTTACTATACAATGAAAGTGAGATCACAGTAGCAACAATGTATCTTTAAAGGTGCAAGTTATGACGACAAGGAAGAGATACAATAGTCTTGCAAACTTGATAATGGTTTGTCACTCACACTTTTCAAGATAAATACAAGTAAATGAATGACTTAAATGGCTATCCAAACAAAATTAATAAATGATGATGATAATAATAAAACCACTTCAGAACAAGTACTATAATAGAGCAATAAGACACTACTTAAATATCCAATGATTATGGTTTGCTTAGTACAAATTCCCAATGGTTTTATGGATGATTTTAGGGATGTTAAGGCTGAAACAATGGCTGTAACAACAACTATGATAACGATAACACCTTTAGAATTTTCACTCTAAAAATGCAATTGATCTGGATTTAGGAGTGGAATGAACTGATTAACAAACTGAATACAATAAACATAGAGATATGAAGAATAACACAAATATATAGTTATCAATATATTCTATTAAATAATGAAATAGGTTAAAACTGTAAAACTGCAGAACTGAAACACTTGCTCGAATGGTGGTAGATATCTCTAAGAAAAGATGTGGCTTCTACGTGCATCCATCTGAGCAGAATGGATTACAATGAGGCTCCATAGGCATTTTTGATATTACTCATGAATGCCAAAACCCTAGACATCCAAAAACCTAACCCTAGAAGGTGAAACGCATAAAGTTATGTGGGCCCTATGGTTAAGTTGGTGTAATTTGGTACCTCAACTTCCAAGGGTTGTAAATTTTGCGTACAACATCCGTTTTAAGCACATGATAGCCCATTGAAAAGGTATTTTAGAGAGATACACATTCTACTATCAAACTCTAACTCCATCTATAGTTTGATTGTGGCGAGCCAAAAAAACAACGTTTAGGGCCCCAAAATGGCCCTGGAAGTACATCAAGATGTGTTGACATGAAAACATACAAAATAAGCTAGTTGGATTAGGTGAGAGGCCACCTGTATCCACCTAGAGGATGTGTGGGGCTTCAAAAAACCCCAAAAGTGTAGAACCCACAATCACAAAGAAGTACATAAGAACACGCTGAACAAAAACGGACACGAGGACCCAATTGGAATAGGTGGGTGGCTACCAATATCCACCTGGATCAATCCTCCCCCCTTAGGAAACAATGGTCTCCATTGAGTTGATTTCCCCCATCAAGTTAGGAACTTATGCTGTATTTGGCCCTGGGTGAGCCACTTGCCTTGGTGTAGGAGTTTCCCTGCCTTGACAACCTGATAAAGCTGTATCCACTGCTGGTGAGTTCCCTTGACCTGTGTGCCCACTATCTGGTTAGTGGATGCTTGTTCCATGCAGATAGGGTTGAGCTCTGTTGGTGTCAGTTTTTCTGCGATCTCGAAGGTGTCCAATAACATTGGAAAATATGGCCGAAGGAGGTCCAGATTGAATACTGGATGTAGACCAAAGAAGGGTGGAGTGTTGATCTCAAAATCATTGATACCCACAACCTTGGTGATGGTGTAAGGCTCATAACAAAGTGGGCGAAGCTTCCGATGGGACCCGGTGAGACACTCCTTCCACAAATGTAACCAAAATTTGTTGCTAACTTGAAATTGGTGTGGTACCCTATGTTGATCATGGCCCTGCTTGTACTTAGCATTGGATTTCTGCAAAATATTCTAGACTTGTTGGCGGATGTGCTGAATCCTCTCAATGAATCTGGTGGCTTTGTCGATTGCAAATTGATTAGGGGAAGATTCTATTTGTGCGGTGGCAAGAGGAAGTGAAACATCAATGGTTCCCAAGGGTTGGAATCCTAGACCCACCTGAAATGGGATATGCCTGGTGGAAATATGGAGAGCCCTGTTGTAACTATGTTGGACATATGGGAGGCTCTCATCCCATGTACGGGCATTATTGGAATTGTAAATGTGTAGGATGTGCACAATTTTCCAATTGATGACCTCTGTTTGGACATCGGTTTGGGCTGGAAAACAGTGGATTTTGTGAGATTGGTGTCCAACAGAGACCAGAGACTTGACCAAAAGGTGTTGAGGAACCTACTATCTCAGTCGGAGATGATGGTCTGTGGTATCCCAAAGTGGACCCACACTCGTTCGAAGAAGATCTTGGCAGTATTTTCTATTGTGACATTCTTCTTACAGGCTGTGAGGATGGCCATCTTCGAAAATCAATCAACAACCACAAACACACAGTCATTTCCTTGCTTGGTGGATGTCAAGCCAGACATGTAATCCATTGAGATGGATTCCCAAGGATTCTTAGGAATAGGAGGAGGGTTTTATAAGCCTTTCTTCTTGATGGATGGCTTGGAAATGGCACAGGAAGTGCAAGATTTGATATACTTGCTAACGTCCTATCAAAGTTTTGGCCAATAAATTTTTTTGTGAAGAATGACCATAGTTTTCTTTATGCCAAAATGTCCTTCCACCCAATTGTAGTGGTCTTCCCAAACCAACTTTGCATGCTTGCTTGTAGGAACATAGATATGGCCCAAGTGGCATAATATTTTGTCCTGAATGTGAAAATCAGTGACAATTGCACCTATACTCAAGAGATGATATATGGTGGCGAAGTATAGATCATGCTGATAAAGTTGAGGCCATTCAGTTGCTTCATGTCCACAGGAATGGAGTAGAGTAGTGAGTGCATCCATAGGGGGATGATTGAGGTAGTCAATGACATGATTGGAGATACCTATCTTATACTTGATGTTGATATGGAACTGATGCAGGTAGGTGGACCATTTCTGATGGCGGTCATTCTGCAATTTCCCCTGTGTCTGTTTGAACTGCATAGGCTTGTGATCAATGTGTATGATTGTCTTATTCCTTAGAATCTAATGTTTCCAATGACGAAAAGATTTTACAATGGAATACATTTCTTTGTCATAGGTGGGGTATTTCTAGACAATATCAGAGAGTGTCTCACTATGGTATGCCATTGAATTCCCATGCTAAGTGAGAACTGCACCCACAACATAGTTAGATGCCTCAATTTCAATATTGAATGGTTTCTGCAGATTAGGCAAGGAGAGTACTGGAGCTGAGCACAAGTGATGATTCCTATCATCGAATGCTCATTGGTGCTCCTTCCCCCACATGAACTTATCCCTACTACTGCTCTTGGTCACTTGGCTGAGGGCCCATGAAATATGGGAGAATCCCAATATGAGCCATTGGTAGAAGTTGGCTAGTCCCAAGAATCTTCGAAGCTCAGTTAATGTGGTCAGGGTTGGCCAGTCATAGATGAATTTGATATTAGCTGGATCAACATGTACTCAATGTTAATAAAAAATGTAGCCCAAGTATTGGACCCTGTTCATGCCAAAAGACCATTTTTCCAAGTTGGCATAAAGCTTGTGCTGCCGTAGAGTGCTAAAAGCCTGCTGAATATGCCGCATGTGCTCCTCCCACATTCTGCTGAAGATGAGGATGTCATACAAATATACTACCACAAAGGAGTTGGTGAAGGGTCTCAATACATCATCCATCAACCTCATGAAAGTGGCTAGCACATTTTTTAAGAAAAAGGTCATGACTATCCATTCGTAGAGACCTTCTTTAGACTTGAAGGTTGCCTTCCATACATCAGTTGGTTTGATGGGAACCTGGTGGTAGCCAGACTTTAGGTCAATATTGTTGAAATTTTTTTCCCCCTTGAGTTGGTCAAGAAGGTCATCAATTCTGGGCATGGGGTAGTAGTTCCTGACTGTGATTTTTCTTAAGGCTTTGTAATCAATGCAGAGTCACCAAGTCCCATCCTTCTTCTGCACCAGTACAATCGGTCTTTCACAAGGGGAGAAGATGGGTCTGATGTGCCTCTTTTGAATAATCTCTTGGATCTGATGCCTTATTTCTTCATTCTCCATCAGTGAGCACCGATAGACTGGTCCATTAGGTAGAGGTGTGTCGCGGGTCAGATCAATTGGATGCTTGACTTGGCAGTGTGTCGGTACCCCTGTAAGCGAGGTGAAGATGTCTCTGTATTCTTCCATGATCCTATCCACTTTCTTCTGCTTCAAAGAGAGGCACTATGTAGAGGCCATAGATGTGGTGATGACCTTCTTCTTACTGTGAGCATAGATCACAAAGAAGATTAACTTCCCTGTTTATGAAATGACCTTACTGCATTTCTTAGCAAAGATTAATTAAATAACAGTAGGCGACGGTACCTCTGAGATCCTGTACAATTGTCTACCCAAAGTAATAATAACACTGTTGGATCTAGACTCATACACAAAATGATGCTTCCACAAATATGGTTGTTCTAAAAAAACATCAAAAACTTCTAGGGGAGAAATATCACATAGTACCTCATCTTTGAAAGACTTGATGGCATAGGGCAGGCGACATTGTTGGCTGACACAAAGATCTCTTCCTTGACAAAGCCAACCAATGGTGTAGGGCTGTGGGTGCAGTGTCATTGGCAGGTCCAACCACTTGACGAAATCTACTAAAATCAGGTTCTTCTAACTACCATTGTTGAAAATGAAATGAATCAGAGCCCCCTTGACCCACATTTGCGAGTGAAAGAGGAGTTCCCCTTCCTACGGTTCTTCTAGTTCGCTTAGCCAAACTTTGGTGGTAGCGACAGTGGTACTAGGTTGAACATCGATAATCCACTTCCCTCCTTCAAGATTTGACTTGGAATCAGAATCGACCTCTGACTTGGAAGACTTCAGCTCAACCATGAGGGACTGCTTGGAGCAGAATTCTTCAGTGTTGTGACAAGGAATTTTATGGTACTCACACCATTTTCCTGTGTCCTTCTTCGTTTTCTCATTGCCTTTCTTGTGTTGTGGCTTGGATGGATTGTCCCAAGGGAGGCCATATCAACTTGGTCCCTTACTGTGTGGGTTGGGGCTGCCTTTTCCCTGCTTCGAATGTGAGGGGTTCGCAGATCCAAACTCTCACCGTTTCTGCTTAAATTTCTGCTCGATCTTGACAGTGTATCTATAGGCCGTGCCCAATGAGGCGATGTCCAGGAACTCCATTTCTATTTGAATGTATATATGCAAACAACCACAGTATTTGAGCACCAGATGACACTCAGAGTCTTTGATACCTAATTTGGTGTGTAGGGTATGGAAAATATTGGTGAAATCTGGTACTGTCTGGTCCCTTTCTTGACGTAGGGCGGTCCATCTAGTGTACTGGTCCTTGTAGATTCCAACAAGGTAGTACTATTATTTAATGGTGTCTCAGAAGGAATCCCATCTAAGGAAAACCACAAACATTGTAGATTCCTCCACAACCCTTTGCTCAGAGTAAGTATCCCACCAGTCTTTAACATGGGGAACGACCTTGAGGAGTGAAAAAGTGATCTTTTCCCTATCGAAAAAATTATGGACCGAAAAATATCCTTCAAGCAAATTCAACCATTTATATACAACATCCACATCTATCAATCCTTCAAATAATGGAATATAAAAATTTACCTGTACCTTGAACAGGTTGCATGGTTGCTTGATGAAGATGCTTCTCCTATTGGCAGCCATCTAAGGATATGCGCGAAGTTGTCCATCATTTTGTCCCTTTTTCATGCGAGGGATTTCTCGAGCAACATTTTAATAGGATCTCCTGATCCATCATCTTTCTTTTCTCCCCCCATGGGTTTTTTTTGAGCTTGGCACGACCGATCTTGTAGTGGCTCGATTGGTTTGAGTCCGTACTTCTTCTACCCAAATCTTGTCGGGGACATTGATGAAGAAAAATGAATGAAGAACAAACCGCTATGATACCACTGATATGGATTTAGGAGTGGAACAAACTGATTAAATGAATGAATACAATAAAAACTCAGATATGAAGAATAACACGAATATCCAGTGAACAATATCTTCTATTAAATAATGAAATAGGATGAAACTGTAAAACTACAGAACTGAAACACTTTCTCAAATGGTGGTATCTATCTTTGAGAAGAGATGTGGCTACTATGCACATCTTTCTGAGAAGAATGGATTACAATGAGGCTCAAGAGGCCTTTTTGATATTACTCATGAATTCCAAAACCATAGACATCCAAAAACCTAACCCTAGAAGTTGAAACACCAAAAGTTATGTGGGCCCTATGGGCAAGTTGGTGTAATTTAGTACCTCAACTTCCAAGGGTTGTAACTTTTGCATACGACCTTCGTTTTAGGTGAGTGATAGGCCATTGGAAATTTATTTCAGAGAAATACACATTCCATCATCAAAGTTTGTTTCCGTCTACAGTTTGACCGTGGCAAGCCAAAAAAACAACGTTTAGGGCCCCAAAACGGCCTTGGAAGTACAACAAGATGTGCTAACATGAAAACATACAAAATAAGCCAGTTGGATTAGGAGAGAGGCCACCCATATCATCTTGAAGGATGTGTGGGGATTCAGAAATACCCAGAAGTGTAGAACCCACAATTACAAAGTAGTACAAAAGAATGTGCTGAAAAAAAACAAACACAATGAGCCAGTTGGAATAGGTGGGTGGACACCAATATTCACCTGGATCAACAATTAAACATACACTTATTGATAGTACCTTGCCTTATACAAATTATGGGATGAATTATATGGTTAGTAGTCTAATATAAGCCGTGAAATGGTAGTTGTAACAGTGATTATGACAACAACAAATTAGCTATTAGTATTTCGAGACTAGGTTAGAAAATTAGTAGAGTATAAAGTGAAAGAGTTTGAGTATGAAGTGAAGGAGTTTGAGTTGAGTCTTGTCAAGGAGTAAAAGAGGAGGAATAGTGCCTTAAAGGGTAATGTAGTCAAGGTGGATGACTTCTTCTAAGGCTGCAAATCAATGATGATGATTGTTGGCACAGGGGCAGACCCAGGGTTCAACACTACAACATCGCACCAACAAAGCCCTAACGACCAACCCTTTCGGAAACACCTGCGAACTAGATGAAGTATCACCTGAGGTAGAGGAAGGGGTGGTTGCAGGACTCAAGTGTCCACAACCTTATATGGGACACAGATCTATGATTGTACTACTTAATAAATCACTTAGCACCGTTAGTTCCTTAATATGTAATCACTATTCACTTCACTGATACAATAGAGCTTCGCAATATTCACACTAATATACAGTATTCAAGCAATTTAGCATATACAAATGGATCAAACTGAACATATCAAGCACTAAGCATGAATATCTAGATCATATATAACATTCTCACATATAATAAGCACCAAGCATGAATAGATCTATCTAAACATATCATAACACTTAGTATGTAACATGTAAACACATCAAGACAAAGCACAAAGCACATCACACAGTGTTTACGTGGTTCACCTCCACCCTGGGGCTACGTCCACCAAATATTCTTCTTTATTGTCTTCGGTCAATCAGTTACAACAAACTAAGACAAACTCTAGATTCAAATTAGGACAGACTCTATTAAACATACCTAGATCCATACTCTAGAAACAAAAATTTCCACTTATCTTACTTCTATAGAGCACAAAGATTTCAGATCTAACACTTTAAACTATTCTTTCCTTTATTAGAGCACAGAGCTTGCATATATTACCTCTTTTGACCAAAAAATCTTACTTTTACCTTTCTTAAAGTGCCAAGTGTTCAGATCTTTCTTCTTTCCTTCAGATCTGATCTTCTTTTCTTCAGATCAAACTTCTTTCTTTCAGATCTGATCTTCTTTCTTCAGATCAGGATTCTTTCTTTCAGATCTGATCTTCTTTATTTAGCACAGAGCTTAATAAGTCAAGTAGAATATTGCACACTAGGGCAAAGATCTACGCACAGAGATTTTACAATTTTAGGACAAAACTTTGTATAGAGCTTCTTCTTTCTCAGTTCCCAGCAATCACAGTTTCAGGTCCCGACAACAGAACCATTTGTTGGCATAGGGGCAGAACTAAGGTTAAATGATACAACAATGCACCGACAAAGCCCTAACTACCGACCCTTTCGGCAACACCTGCAAAGCAGATGAAGTCTCTCTCAAGCTAGAGGTAGGGGTGGTTGCATGACTCAAGTGTCCGCGACCTTAGCTAGGACACAGATCTGTGATTGTACTACTTAATAAAGCACTTAGCATCATCAGTTCCTTAATATGTAATCACTATTCACTTTGATGATACAACAGAGCTTCACAGTATTCACACTAATCTACAATATTCAAGCACTTTAGCATATACAAATGGATCAGACTGAGCATATCAAGCACTAAGCATGAATATCTAGATTAGATCTAACATTCTCACATACAATAAGCACCAATAATGAATAGATCTATCTAAACATATCAGAACACTTAGTATGTAACATATAAACACATCAATACAAAGCACAAAGCACATCACACAATGTTTACTTGGTTCACCTCCACCCTGGGGCTACATCCACCAAATCTTCTTTTTTATTGTCTTCGGTCAATCGGTTACAAGCACAGAGCCTCATAACCCTTACTCTTCATAGGACAGAAGATCTACGTAGCTCGCTAGATCCTTCTTCCTTGCGTTACAACACAAAGCCTTCTACAGTCTCTCCCAGGGACTTGCACTCAGCTCTGCAAGTCTTACGTTGAATGCACAAAGCCTTGATCACACAGATTCAACCCTTAGCACTTAGCCTACATCACAAAGATTTCGATTTCACTATATCTCTATATGGCCTAGACATCTATATATACATACAAAATAGGACTAAACATGGGTAAACCCATGGGCCAACATCCCATTCCCGTTACATATTCCCAAAAACCCAAAAAGGGGGCTGAGATCCCGTGATCTCCACTTCGTCTTGCACTCCTTCTTCGAAAGGCTATTGAAGTTCTAAAATAGGCCATTATGACCAAGAAATCCCCAAAACTTGGTCAAGGGCCAACAAGCCCCCAACACTCACCTGCGACTTGTCCCGAGTCACTCTGGTTTGAGCAATTCTGCCTCAAACATCTTGAGCTTGGCTCGAGATGCTTTGACTTGCTTCTTTGCTGTGGCCTCTTGTTCAGTGAACTCCTGGATCACTACATCATTCACTGGTCCTTCTAGGGGCTGTTCTGTTGTGAGGATGACCTATTCTATCTCTGCTCCTTGGCTCTCGACCTCTGTAAACAACAGACATGCCTTATCTTGCATAGGTTGAAGTCGTTGTGTGACTTCCATCACTTTGATTTGAAGCATATGGATCTACTGCTGAGCTTTACGTTGTTCATGAGACCTCTTCATTTTGTCTACAATTAACAGGGCCTTCAACTGCACCTGTAATGTATCTATGTTCTGCTTCGCTTCTTGGAGCTGCGACTCCAATGTATGCAATTACGGGTTTTCAGTGAGATTTTCATAGGTCTGGGCACTGCAGTTACTGAGCTTCTTGTACTCCAAGGCAAGATATTTTAGTCTTTCAACTACACTGGGGGAAGCTACTTCTCTTTGGTTCCTTTTCTCCTGTGGGGTTTCAGGTATTGCGTGGAGCTCTAAGTCGACGATGCGTTGCTGTAGCTTCTAGATTACCTCTTTCAGTTGTGCCACCTGCTGTGGAACTTGTTCCTTGAACTGTACTTTGATGACTGTCACAGATCGAAGTGCTCTATTGACCCTTTCCTTAACTTCAAGTTGCTCGACGAGCAATTGTTCCTTGCTTTGCCGTAGCTCTGCTTTTTCTTCATCCCATTTTGCTTGTAGAGCAATATTTTCTCATTCTGCAGCACTTCATTTCTCCTCAAGGTCTTTCTGTACTTGCACTAAAGCTTGGGTGGCTTGTGCTGTCTCTCCCTTAGCTCTTCGAAGGCAAGCTTCAACTGTATCAGCAATGCAGTTTAATTGAGCGGGCTCATCACCTAGTTCTAGTGTTCCAACTATCAAGGCACAGTGGATACTGCGTGGCTGGACTGTAGTGCTTGCTGCACTCCTTGGAGTTCATCCTTAATTCGTCTAAACACCTCCTCCTACTTAGATTCTTGCTTCTTTTCTATCTCTAGTGAAGCATCATTTAGTGCTGCGATGATGAAGTCAAAGTCATATGAGGTGAGGGTGGTCTCAAATTTGGTTTTGGTTGCTTTCACTTTCTTCTTTGAAGAGGGTTTCGGAGGGGAAACCTTCCTTTTCTTTGAGGGATCCTCCTCGTCTCTTGGCGGTGTAACCTCATCTTTCTTTGGTTCAACTTCTACACCATCTATATCTCCTCCATCTCCTCCTTGCTCTACTGATATGGAAGCGGTCTTCACAGATGCGCTGTTTAAATTGTGGACCTCTTTAGTCTTCTTTATCTTGCTAGGTCCGACTGTATCAGGCACATTTTCGGGGCTATCAACATTGAACATCTCCGCAGGGTCTGCTAGAACAAGGAGGTCCTTTGACCATTCCTTGGTAATCTCCTCCAAGTCATCCTCCGTTAACTTGTAGTATGACTACAACTGTTGTTTATGCTCTTCAACGCGTGCAATGATATAGATGAAATGGCGGTCCACGCTGAATTTCATTAAGGGCATGAACCTGTGGAGAGTGATTGTGGTGATGCAAGGCATGGACTGTATGGCTACCTTCAACTGGTTATAATACATGTGGAATACGACATTCAACTACCATTGCCTATTCATGTGACTAGAGTACCATAATGTACTGAACTTCGTGGTCAGAGGTTCAAAGGGCTTGGTGTCCGGAAAGGTCACACCTTCCGACATTTCCCATGCAATGAAAGTGATCAGTATGAGAAGCCAACTGAAGTGGAACTCATATCCTTGGTCTTGCACTTCTTTGCAATCTAGTTCCAGTTGGTTTACAAGGTACTTCTCCCAATTCATCTGTAGCCCCTCTGCGCACTTCCCTGTGAGGTCGACTACGAATCCAGTTACTTGGGTCGGTCGATTCTTGCGAACTAGATTTACTACAATCAACTGATAAGAAATGTGCACTATGCCGCTCTCGATAGAGGCTACCTTGTAGCCTCACATTCCCTTCTCTACATCACCGTAAGTATATTTTATCCTCTAGGAAAGAGCATAGTTTGCAGTCTTTTCAGGGTAAAAATCCTGTGGTTTAGGGCCTTGCATGCTAAGCCCTGTGATCCGATTGATCAAAGTCAGATCCACTGTGATGCGATGGTTCAACCATAAGTATCCTCCATGATAGCAGGAAAACAACAACTTGATGCATGCGTTCATTTCTTGATGCCTCTCGAAGTGAGGAATCTTCATTACATTAAGTAGTGTGGACTATGCGAGGTTCATGGTCCACTGCTAGTTAACGACCTTTGAATTATTTCCCTTGGTTCTAGACAGATACTTATATGGGGCTAGCATATTTTACACTTTCCTATCACCGAGGTTTAAGTCACTAAACTTCAACACTGCAATCTTATCCTGATCTGCACGCACTGCGCATATCCCCTTTGGAAGGTACGTGATGCAGGAGCATCGTGCAAAGCCAAAAGCACGCGACTAAGCCCAAGGAGCAGTTGAACACGTGGGGGAAGAAAAAAAACATGTTTTCATAAAGACTTGTTTTGAGTTTTGAAACAAATTCATTAATGTAATAGTTAAGAGGAACATACTTGCATTTATACTTTGGAGATTGTAAACAGACCTGGGAAAATTATTCCATCCGTCTTTTGTATTAAGGCATTGAAGCTAGTTAATGAAAGTAGGTAGATATGAATGATAGATTAGACAGTTTTAGAGCATAGGAGGGAAAACAGATATAGACACCCTCATTCTTGTATTCATTAGATCAATAAAACACATTGGCATAGAGAAGAAGAGAGAGCTATAGCAGAGAAATGTAGAGAAGAAGTCCATGTATAGGAGCTTTGAAATAATATATGAAGTTTTGAATCAAAATTCATGGTGTTATGATGTTTTTTGTTTACACATGGTGAATGGTATGCTTACAGTTGTTTTAATCTCTCTGTTATGCATTTACTTTGATACTGAGTTGAATGTATGATTTCATATTGAATGTTTGAAGTCTGAGAGAAGAAAGAGAATGAGTTTCAATTGTTTCTCTTCCCGAGAAAGAATTTCCTGCAAGGAGTGCATTGACAAAGGTTCAGAGTTTATCTTTGAAGTTCAGGGGGGGGATATTGTTGTTCTCATTCCAACAGAAGTACAGGAGTTTCATAGGAGCCGTGCAAGGCATGCGCAG
This sequence comes from Picea mariana, assembly GCA_032191745.1. Taxonomy (NCBI): domain Eukaryota; kingdom Viridiplantae; phylum Streptophyta; class Pinopsida; order Pinales; family Pinaceae; genus Picea; species Picea mariana. Next base: position 62,007 of record JASDQU010307911.1, read on the forward strand.
GCTAGCTGATATCTTAGAAGTCATCAATTAAGGTTGAAAGGTGAAGGACTGCTGTTGCAGAAAGTTCACAGAGTCGAGAAACCAAATACGAAGAAGTATTTGAAGAATTGCCGCAAGGAGTGCGAGCAGAGGCCCTTTCTAGGAAGGCTTGAATTCGCAAGTGAAAGCTCAGGAGGGTCAACGCCTTTGAAAGTACTCAAAGGAAGACATGGATTGAAGACGCCACATAGAAGCTAAGTTCCAGTGGAAGAACACTGGTTTATTTCACAGGAGTTGCAAGGAGGAAAGGAGCGATCAGAATTCTTCGAGGAGAATTCCTGAAGTCACGGGGACTGTAGGATCTAGAATAGTTGCAGAGTGGATAAGGGTTGGACAAACCTATCACTTTGGTATCAAGAATTAACACGGATCATTGATCGTGACCTGTTGTGAGCCGTCCGATCATTTTGGGGATTCAGAGTTTGTAAGTCCAGAGTACGAGCCAAAATCCTTGGTCACTATGACTCCCGAATCGACGAAAAGGATTTTTAAGTGTGGAATTTTTGGATTTCAGTAATTCGGGATTCAGAATACTAGAAATCCTGATGACAAGGAGCCAGGGGCCTTTGTATTGAAAATCCCAGAGTTGCGAAACCCGAAATATCCTTGAAGTGGCATTTCGACATTTCGGGGATCGGGGTTTTGGCATTCTCGTCGACAAGGATTCGAGACACTTCACATCAGAACCCCCAAAGTCGTGAAATGTGAAATATTTGTGAAAGTGTGTTTTGGCAGTTCAATGTTTCAGGGTTCGGGAATTTGGGGATTATGGTGATATGTGTTTTGGGGTCGATAGTTTTGAACTCCCGGTACCCGGAGGCCTGAAATAACGTGGGCTATCGAAGGGTTGTCTAATCCCCGAAAGCTAGGAAAGGTGATAGGTGGTAAGAGTCCACGTCGGAGATAGAATATAGTGGAGTGGACAGGTGGTGTGTCCTTTTAAATAGGTGGAGTCAAACCTTGGTGACTTTTTCAGGGTTTTGGAGGTTGAAGAGCTGGAAGTCTTGCATCTGGATTCACAAAATCACGAAGTCTGAAGTACCGAAATCAAAAAAAGTCTCGTTGGGGAGCCAGCCTTTGCTGAACACATCGGGGTTCGGCATTTCGAAAGTTGCGAGGACAAGAGGTTAGGGTTCTTTGTACTAGAACTTATGAAGTTGCGAAACACGATACAGTTGTGAAGAAGGACAGAGTCGAAGATTTTGGCATTTTGGCATTTCGGGTTTCAGAGGTTGAAGAGACAAGAAACTCGACAACAGGATTCGGGAAATCATTAAACCCGAAATCTCAAAAAGAAAAGAAAAGTCCCGATTTGGAAGAGGGAACAACCATACTATTAAGGTCAAGAGATTTTGGGTGATGCTTTGTGTTTTGATCTCGTGGGCATACTCATAAGGACCTGTGGATACACTGTTGTTGTGTGTGGGATTCCTTGTAGAGGAATTGAAGAGTCAATCAGGCTCAAGGGGCAGATTTAGAATGATCCTGAGCGGATCTTGGCCCTAGAGGTTAGGGTCTGCGTCAAGTGGTATCAGAGCACAAAACAATTTCTTTTCTTTCTATAGCAGAGAAAAGAGAACCATTTACAACCATGCCTCCGAGAAGAAGAGATAGACCAATGCTTAATCCAACAGTGGAGAGGGAAATGCACGAATTACGTGCTAGGCTTGATGCCATGGAGACAACATAGAGGCACATAGTCGACACTGGGGATATCGGGGAGGCCGACAGTGAAAATGAAGCTGAACACGAAGGAGAAGAAGTCGCAGTTGAAGATGCTGCAGATGAACGCCTATTCAGGGTTGTTGCAAGGATAGGTTCCAGAGCAAAAATGGACATTCCCATGTATGAAGGAAACCTGGATGTTGAAGAGCTTCTAGACTAGATTAGAGCTCTGGATAAATACTTTGACTATGAGAATGTTGAGGAAGATAAAAAAAGTCAAACATGCCGTCACTAGAATTAAAGAGCATGCAACACTATGGTGGGATGAACTGCAAGTTGATAGACGCTGCAAAGGCAAGCAGAAAATCAAGAGTTGGGATAGAATGGTTATGAAGATGAAAGAAAAATTCATGCCCAAGGATTATCAAATCACTATGTTTCGAAGGATGCAGAACTTGAGACAGAAGCTGTTGACAGTGAAAGAGTACACTGAAGAATTCTACAAGATCAACATCAGGGAAGGTCATCGGGAGAGTGATGATGAAAAGGTTTCCAGGTACATGAATGGTCTGCGATATGACATTTA
>JASDQU010307912.1:17111-31517 GCA_032191745.1 Picea mariana
TATCTATATATATATATATATATATATATATATATATATATATATTGCAGGACTGCTGAGAGGGGATGTGCTGAAAAAGAGACCACGATGGCTGAAGAAAGGTGGTGGAAGGCACCTGGAAAGGTGGCATTAACTTCCACCGAAACCAATATCGTATTTGGACTTCACTGGCCCGGAGAACCAAGAGCGGCTCGCTAGCCCCGAATTAAATGACTCGCCAGGTTGGTAGGTAAATGGCTCCTCATGAGTAATGAGGGATGGGGGTGAACCGCCCATCTGTAGAGTCCTCAAACCTCACCACCGCGAGGAAGATCGTGCCACACGCAACCTCGCCGAAAGGAGAAAAGACAAGAAGAGTGGGTGATCAAGAGGGGAGACGCGAGGGAAAGGAGGAGAACTCTGGAAAAATACAGAGTGAGTGATAGCGGAGAAGAAGGAGAGTAACCTTCATTTTCGATCACTGGCAAACAGAGACTCAGTATCACAACATCGTGGTCTTGGCTCGGGGGTGGCTAGTGGTAAATCCGTTGGGAGTCGCTGAGCCTACGGTTGGGTGGAAACGAGCACCCTCTCAGCAGTTGCAATCACATCTAGTGTTATTTCTGATAAATGTTTTACATCTTGCATCTTGAAATGTATATTCTGGCATTTATAATCATCTTGCATCTTGAAATTTATATGCTGACATGTATGCTCATAGTCTATGTAGTTTATGAATGGTTTGAGTATAAGATTGTCTGTGTGGTGTTTTGATCAAAAATGGTGGTTGCATACTTTTGTTGGAAGGACCACGCATGGCTTATGTTTATAGATAGATTTATATACGCATATTGAATTAATTTGGACTTCAAGTCTTCTTTCGGGAAATCTATACCCTTATCCGTCTCAGGTAATACCCTAGATAGATCTCCCCATAGATACACCCTTCTTGGAAAGCTTACCAAGAACCTGAAAAAGGATTTGAAGGCGCAAGTCTTAGCCATCCTGTACGAGGAAGAATGGGCCTCTTAAAACCCCGATATTTCGACATTTTGGCACCCGGGGTATCTAAGCGCGAGTCCTCTCACACTCGCAATTCCCAAAACCCCGATCCGCGAAATCCCGAAATAGCAGCGCAGGGATAAGTATCGATCGACGGACGAGATCCTGTCGGAAGATCTGCAGTCAGTCACGACCGTTAGTTTGGAGGCAGAAACGAGGGCGTTAAATGCCTCAACCCTTTTCTTTTATCTTCATGAGTAGCGAAGAAATCGAGACCGTAGATCCCCAAGGTCCGTGGGAGATCTGGGCCGTTGGTTTTCCACGTCCAGGGAGCAGCAGGAGAATGCATAACGCAGGACAGATCTGAACCGTCAAATCTTAGTCAAAAAACCCGACAACTGTTGGATCTGTCAGGAGATGCATGAGGGTTAAGCCTTCATGAACAGAGGCGAAAGTCTCGAAAGAGGAGTTGGTATCGGGATTTCAGAAGTCTCGAAGACAAGAGATCGGGACACTCCATGGTGGAAGTCCCGAAATGGATTTGGACCATCCGATTAAGGGAGGACACGTGTCGCGAGATCACCCATTTCGGGGATTCGGACTTCGGGATTTCGGAAGCCTCGAAAACAAGAGATTGGAGCACTCCATGGTGGAAGTCTCGAAATGGATCTGGACCGTCCGATTAAGGGAGGACACGTGTCGCGAGATCACCCATTTTGAGGATTCGGACTTCGAGATTTCAGAAGTCTCGAAGACAAGAGATCGGGACACTCCATGGTGGAAGTCCCGAAATGATCTGGACCGTCCGATTAAGGGAGGACACGTGTCGCGAGATCACCCATTTCGGGGATTCGGACATCAGGAAACAAAAAAAGAAGGTGAGCATTTTGACCTCGCACCTGGCGAAGTCCTGAAACAATCTGGACCATCCATCCGTGGATGACACGTGGCGGAGATCGAGAGTCCATCGGTATTTCGGATACCGGGGATTCGAATTGACAAAGGATTTGTGTCACTGGGGGTCGCAAGTCACGAAATAGCGAAACGACGAGGACCGTCCATCTAAGGGAGGACACATGGCAGCAATCCAGGATTTCGGGAAAATCCCGAAAGGAAGAGTCCGTCGGGATTTCGGAAATCGGGAATTCGAGAGTCCCTTTGACAAGAGGTCGGGCTCTCGTATTCATAAATCCCGAAAGAAATAGGACGGAGGTCTTATGAGGAGTGGTCACCTGGATCAGGGCATAGCCAGGAGGGCTAATGTGACAAAGGCCATTTCGTGAAATCGGAAATCGGGAATTCGGGAGTCCCGTTGACAAGAGGTCGGGCTCTCGTATTGATAAGTCCCAAAGGGAATAAGACTGCGGTCTTATGAGAAGTGGTCATACGGACCAAGGCATAGCCCAGGGGGCTAATTGCTGATCGAAGCCTCTTCGGCATTTCGACATTTCGGGGTTTGCAGAGTCGAAAGACTCGACTCGCTTATATCGTTGAGTCGCGAAATGCGAAAAGGCGCCTAGTTGTTTGGCCTGTGATCATGATCAACGATCACATGGAGGTGGAGAAAGGGGAGAGCTAGCCTTTGCTAGGCCTCGTAGAACTTCGGGGATTCTATCCCTCAAGAAAAGACGAAAGATGTATTATGCCGTAGTGGGTGTGTTACAGATGGCTTGTTGCAAATACAATTGGTGCAATAGAGCCTACGGTTGGGAGGAACGTCATTTGTCTACAACCGGTTGTGTAAAATGTTTTGAAAGATAAGTGTTTTGATCACTGTGTTATTTATTGTTTAATGTTGTGGATAAATGTTGTATTTACTCTGTATGTTGTATATATGAATGTTGAAGCGTGTGTTAAATTACTATTGTGCATGTTTAAACCATTTGCATTCATGTTTTTAATTATTAATGATAATAACATGAACATGTATGTCATGTTGTTTATATTTCCGCATTCAAATCGATATGATAGTGAATTTTAGTAGTAACAGGGCCTAGCAAGCGAGTTGGGCATATTATAGATTGGTATCAGAGCTAAATCTTGTGGTAGCTTGCCTTGGTGAGGGATCTCTAGAATTTACACAATGTGTTTGAGTTGCATGATTGAGATTATTACGGATTAACGCTACAATTTGGATGATGTGAAGAGTATTTGGTAAACAAGACTAAGTTCCAAAAGATAATGAAAATTGTGTGTTAACATAACTATGCAGTAACCCTCTAGCTCTCAAATTTTTGGAAGTAAACAAGAGACTCTTCTTCTTCACATGTTTTAGGGGCCACTCCCTTTTCAAAGGATTAAGCGTGTGGTAGGGCTTATAGGGGAGCATAAACGCATGGGCCCCAAGGGTCAAACTAAGTTAAGGGCCGATGTGTTTGAGCTGCATGATTGAGTTTATTGAGGATTAAAACTGCAATTTAGGATGACGTGAAGAGTATTCGGTAAATAACACTAAGTGCCACAAGATAATGAAAATGGTGTGTTCACATAATTAAGAAGCAACCTTCTAGCTCTCCAATTTTTGGAAGTTAACAAAAGACTCTTCAATTACCTTCTAAAAAATTATGCTCGTTTGTCCCATTTCCATTGTTGCTTACAACATGTGATCATTGTCAACATCACATTGACAACATTTTCTTTTTCACGAGACTTATCTCACTCTTTCAATAATTTTCAGTTCGCACTAATTTTGCTTTAGGCTTTGATTCCAAAATTACACCCCACAAACCTTTCTCAATTAAACATAACTTGCATCTTCACTTTAAATGTGTGGAAATTTTCTCCATTAAACTTTTCCACTATTCTCTCATATGCCATTGCTTCCATCAATTTGAATCTTATTGCCTTCATACCATGTTAAAATTATGGCATAGTGAAAAATAAAATATATAGAAAAAGGATGATGAAAAACCTACAAGGTAAAAACCATCTATTACTTGAGAATATAATGAATTTATACAGAATTACAATAAAACTGTCATCACATCATTTCTTAATTTTACCAATACTCGAAAGAAGATTATTTTAAATATTTTCATACTAAATAATAAGACTAAGAAACACTTGTTATAAAACTTGAACTTAGTAACATCCAACTAACAATCAACTTGCTATGATATCTTCTTGTTTTATTTCTATGATATCTTGATGACAATGGAGAACATGTTTCTTTGTACATAATGGATTTTCTTTGAGCCTGATGGCCCATCTCTGTTTTGTAGATCATTCATAGTGTGGATGTGCCTTGATCATTTGACCATTCATTTTGTGTATGTTCCTTAAAATCTTTTCAGCAGGCCCTTTGGTTCATTGGTGTGGTCAACAACCAGGTTCCATTCTAATCATGGTTTTCCCATCTAAACGGTTAGGACCCAACTTAAGATTGCACAAGTTTAGCAAATTGCCATGGTTACCCAAAACGATTTAAAAAGAACTTTGCTCTGGTAAAAACATAATGTGTTGCAGAAAACTAGAAACATTTTCTGTCTGTAAAGTTTGTGCACAAATTTCTCTACACGAGTTACAGACAAAAATCTGTGTGCAGAAGGCTACCAACACCAACATATTCTTTCTCACCGAGATGCGGTTCTTGCTTGGTAGAGCACAGGTCTCGTGACACAGCATCACAAAAGGGTTGAATTTGACATACGTAAGGTCATCCTCATTGTGGCCCTCATAGAAATACCAGCTACAATCCAATACAAAGGGAAGGAAATAGGGCACTAAAGATAGTAATGGATTTCAAGTTATGCACTAGTCTGGCAGCTGGATTAACTTCTCTCATTTGACCAAAACTGAGTTGCAACTGCTCTGTTGTTTGGAAATGAAATCCCATTGCATGGAAACCACTCACTATTCTGAATCTAGCAGCAATGTACATATCAAACTCAATGTAGAATGGTCTCATGAGTGTAAGAAGGACAAACTGAGACACAGTCATCTTTTATCCAACTAAAGTCTAATGCCATGGATGTGCACTGATAGTAAGCCATGGATAGTTAAAAAAGTTTTATCCATTAAACAAAATTTGAAAGTCATATTGGAGCCTGCAATAATCAGAAGTTAGTTTGGCATTTTGCTTTATGTGCTTTGAGTTAAAGCCATTCAAGCAGTCCAGCATCGCCTTAACTTTATCAGTTTCCTATGTTTGCTGAGTCTTCCTTTTGTTGTGGTTTACGCATTATGCACTCCAAGGATTTTGGGACAATTACACCTCTGGTAACCAACTCATTTGTTAGCTCCATGGCTTCGTTTATCCTGCCTTCACAGGCTATACCTTGAATAAGTATAGTGTAAGTTCTGTCATTGGGTTTGCAACCTTTGGCAACCATTTTGCTCAGGACGTTAATTGCCTGATCTGTATTATGTATTTTGCATAGACCTAGGATCAAAGCATTATATGTGACCACATTAGGTTCACACCCTATATCCTCCATTTGATTCAAAAGAGCCACTGCCTTGTCTACCTGTCCTTCCCTGCATAGACCCTCCATCAATGAGGAGTATGTAATCACGTTAGGAGTAAGACCTTTTTTAGTCATCTCATCTAGGAGTTCCAATATTTGATTTGTATTGCCACTTTTGGAAAGCCCATCAATCACTGTATTGTAAGTGAAGAGAACGGGATGAAAGCCCTTCTGGTCTAGTTGGCGAAGGATATATAAAGCTTGATCTGCCCGACCATCCCTGCATAGAGGTTTAAGCATTATAGTATACGTCACTATGTCAGGAAGGGCTCCTCTGGAAACCATTTTATCGAGGTACTCGATTGCTTGATCCATCCTTCCCTCCTTGCAAAATGTATGGATGATTGGGTTGTAAATCGAGGAAACAGGAGTAAACCCCTTCCTCGCCATCTCCTCCAAGACATCGATTGCTTGAGCCAACCGCCCTTCTCGGCACAAAAAATGGATGAGAATATTGTAAGTGACAACATTAGGACCAAAACCTCTATCACCCATATCAGATAAAACCTCCTCTGCCTCATCCCATCTGCCCTCAGCGCACAGACCCTGCAACAAAGGATTGTAACAAAACACATTGGGTTGGCACCCTCTTGATTGCATATCATGAAGAATCTTGGCTGCCATGTCCAATCTGCCTTCTTTGCAGAACCCATTGATCAGAACACTGTATGTAATCAAATTAGGAACGCAGCCCCTAATCATCATCTCATCAAAGAGCTCCAATGCTCCATCCGCTCCACATTCCTTGCAGGTTGCTCCAACAATTATGCTGTAAGTAATGACATCAGGAAGGAGACCCTTTTGAAACTGCCGATTCATAACCTCCAAAGCGTGGTCCAATTCACCTTGTCTACAGAGTGTTCTCAAGACTCTATTATATGTAACCTCAAGATGAGGGTATCCACGCTCACCCATCTCATCTAAAAGTCGATGAGCAGCAACACGTTGAAAGTGGCCCATCCTGCATAACCTAGTAATTACCAGACTAGAAGATATAGCATCAGGTACATAGCCCAACCTCAAAAAGAGCTCCAGGACTCTGCCAGCTTTCATGACACTGCCATCTCTGCACAAGCCATAAATAAGCCTTGCGCAAGCCTTAACATCAGGAATGTGATTCCTTTCCGCCATTTTCTCCAGATGGCCGATGTCTTGTGCTGGTTTACCTGCTCTGCTCAGTATTTTCAGCACTTTATTGTCTTGGGCTTCGTTGAATTTCTCATATGGATCATCGTATTCATATTCATCGGCGGGGTTTCCTCCCAGAGAAGAAGCTTTGGGGATAAYATGCCTCAAGTCTGGAATTGCTAGAGATTGCATGTCTGGCTGATATTTGAGTTGAGTAAATTGCATTTCAGATTGTGAGGCACGCTTACTTTTACTTTGGAAAACTTTGGGTTTGGATGGTCCTCTTCCTCTCTGAATCGAGGAAACAACATTTATACTACCGTGGCTATTTGTRCCCCAATTTCTTCTGTGTTTGCAGATGTTTTGTGGGAAATTTAAGACAAATCCAACGTACCAAATGCAGGTGACTCCAGGACCGAAAGCAACATGTTGGTGTGGCTGTAGCAGCAATGGTGCAGAATGTGGACGAAGGCGAGAACCATCGCCGGTGGTAGCGGTGAGATTCATTGCTGGTTGAAGATGATAGGAGTCCCTTCTTGGCAGAGGCTACAGATACTTGGGTAGGAGACAAACTCATATTGATGTGATAATCGAAGAGATAAGGCATTGTTGAAATGTGTGAACGATATCCAATAGCCGTATGTCTTCATTTAATCAGAGTTGGTTCATTCTAGTGTATCCAACTAGGTCCACATCATCAGATCATAGTTGATCATGTTAGTTAGGTCCACATAATCATTAATCATCCACTTCCATATGGAATCTAACTAATAACCTCCCAGATTTATGCCTCATTTCTACGTTTTGGTCCCCTTCGTAAAATACTAGAAATTACTACTGGAATTCAACAAATCGTAAAATTGAATTCATCCCCTTCGTAAAATACTAGAAATTACTAGTCGAATTCAACAAATTGTAAAATTGAATTCATTTTTTTTTAGGTTATGTAGGATTGCAGCTACCTAGGATGCTTTTGCATCAAACTCCCATGGTGAATAAATTTGTGAGAATCCTAGTCACAAAGTTGCTTGATAGATCAATTCACGAGCACTTGCTGCTCTTTCACCTACACATGCATTGCTTGCTTGTATTCAACAAAATTCTTCTTCTTCCTTTTATTTTTTTTTCATATCCATACCTTGTATCATTTAATGTTTTGCACTTCCCAATTGATTTTCATATTCTTTTTCTTTGGACTCTCAAACGTTGCAACAATTTGTTTACTAGGATTCATCAATCCCATTGTTTACTAGGATTCATCAATTCCATGCTCTACATTGTAAACTCTTAATTTTTTTTCTTGAACACCATTATTTCAATAATATAATGTAAGAGAGTCTCCACATCTTCTATGTCATCTTGCATTATCACAAATGTTTGGTGCACCTACTATACATCTTCCCTTTCTATTGCAATTTCTTGGTTATCATCCTTATTAATGACATCTTCTTTTTTGGGTTTTTTATGCATATACACCTATAGAATGTCTTGTACCTTCTTCTTACACCCTAGCAATGAGATGAAGGAAAATTTTAGGGGTTAAATTTTACCCATGGGCTAATTTTTTTTTTCCTGAAAATAATTCACCGATTTCAATTTTTATAAAACGAGACCTAATTCTATAGGATAAAAGTATTTGTTCTAAAAATTGCCAAAATTTTCTAAAAACTATATAAATTTCTTAGAATTTTGAATATTTTTACAAAAATATTGCCAAATATTTTATGGTTGGCATTTTAATAATTAGTGAGATTCTCCAAGGTTTCTACACTTTAAGATAAGTATGGATCCTTAAAAATTTCCCTAATTAACACTTCATCATACTACCCTCCATTCATCATCTAGAGAAAATTCTGCAAATTAACAATCTTCTTCAGGTTTCATGAATGCCTCTGGAACTTGTTGAATTATTACATAGTCATAATTTTCTTGTATATTGTTCTCCAACATAACAATACCTTCATTGCATGTTGATGATCCGAAAATGATCTTTTAAAGACTTGGTTAATTTTTAAGCATGAGTTCACTTACCAATTAGAAATTAATGAGAGAAGAAGAAATTAATGAGATATTATAGCATCCATAATAAGAAATGCAGATGAGAATGTAAGCACAAAGAACAGCAAACCATAACAACAAATTTGTTAACGGAGTTCGGCAAGATTGCCTACATCTCTGGGCCTTTGTCTCAGTGGGTGAGGCTTTCTTATTTCTCTTCAATGCTCCAAAAGTACATCAGAAAAGTGTTAAAAGGATTACAAACTAGTTTGATTGTGTTCTGCTCAACCTCAAGAATCCAACACAACTGACGACACTGAAAATGGTTGAGCGTAGCTCCCGAAATTGGCCCACAAAGTTCCCCTCCTCAATGGCTTCCCTGCATAAAAATGGCTTTGGATTTCAAATTCTTCAACATTTCTCTTGTTCTGAACCTCTCTAATGTTGTTAAGAACCCTTGGTTTATATATATTTGGAGTTGGCATCAACCTCCCAAGTTCCTCCCAAGATCTGGCCCCAAATAGAGCTCCAAATCCCCCAATAATGGCTAAAATCCATTAAAAATCAGGTTGAAATAACCAAAAAATCATAACATAATGTTAAAAACCAAAAAATTGGCAAAATGCAAGGCGCAACCCCCTATTCTCGCGCTCCTGGTCATATGGGGCAGGTACATGTGTCCACGGACTAGAAGTCGCACATTGGCCCGCTTGATTCCTGGTCCTGGTCATGTGGCTATGGCCCATGTGGTCAAGCCCTACACTCCACACACCCTCCTGTTGTCGACTTGGCCCCTGGTCGCGAGCTAGCCTCTTGCTGACCGAGCTTTACCCCGCAACTCCTGCCATAACCACTTTAAATAGAATATATTCCATATGGCATAACAAACAACAACTCGTCCATACAATTATCCCGTGGGGGTTTAGTCCGTTGGCGCCCATGGAGGTCGAGTGTTCAAAACTTGCGAGTAACAAATTTTTTGACCCGGCCAACATTGGCTAAATCCGGGGTGCCATGTGGTGCCCTCTGATTGGGCCACGTGTCGCCTCGTGATTCGTCCATTCCACATATTCATCATATAGTTAGCATGCATATTTAGCTACCACGTCGCCATCGTACAACCCAGTCAACTACCACGTCAGCATCTATACATCCTAGTCACCTTGCCACGCCAGCATCTATACAGCCCAGTCACCTTGCCACGTCAAGTTCCATACAGCCCAATCACCCTGCCATGTCATCTTTCGTATAGCCCAGTTATTGTCCATACTGCCATGTGTCAGCCTTCCATTGGGCCACATCATGTACGGACTGCCAAGTGTCATCCGTACAGTGCCACGTGCCAAATCTGTATTGGTGCCAACTCAGCCCAAAAATTCCAAATTCGAGTGACATGTGTTACCTCTTGGTGATGCCATGTCATCATTATGACATCATGTTGATGTCACATGTCGTACTGTTGACGTCAGCAGTACAGCGTGTTGACTTTGACCAGTTGACTTTTTGCATGTTTGGGAAATCAGTCAGAACGGGATATATGGCTGGAATCAACGCGATGAACTAGCTGCAATGGAGTTGGTTTTGTCTGATTCCAAGAACTTTGATTTTTATGTCTTCCTGGATCCATTTTGGATCAGTTGCATCCATCCCCACAGAAACAATATTTCATGATCTTCGACTGTAATATTTCCATCTTCTCATCATATTGAAGGAACTAATCAACATTTTTTTATCCATCGACTCTCTGGTCTTCATAATCATCTTTGCCACATTCACATTCTCATCTTCTCCTACACAAATCAACACAAAGAGTTAACAGAATAAAAATTCCAGCAAACACCTCCTCTAATGGCACCTACTATTCTACTCCACTCGGTTGCAACTTTTCCAGAACACGCTCTATTATATTGTTCTCCTCTAGTCCATATGGCATGCACTCAATCATGTTCCCCTCCTCCATGCACTCAATCATAACTTACCAATTATCATACTTTGCCACATCAATCTAGGAACACCCTCTAGCTGATATTATTTTAGACTCTCCTCTCATATCAGATTGCACTTCACATGTTTTATCTTCATGTACACAATGTTTATTCTCCACATCTACATGGATATATCCTTCTATTGATTTTATTTTTAACCTGCTAATCACCTCTTCACCTTTGTATCATTCCTTCACCCTTCACACCATTTCATCTTCTCAATAGATTATTTTTAAGGCTAGGCCATAACCCTCTTTCATAGATGATAGAATGTACCCCCAACATACCAATTCCATTTCAAATGGACAAATTAAAACCATTCACAAATTTAGTAACCTTCTCTTCATCATCTTTTACAAAAACATCCCTAATGGAGACTTTACAAAATTCTATAGTAGACTCTTGATCTTTTCCTTCCTTCTCCTTCATCCATCTAACTATAGATTCCCCCACCATGTACATGCACGCCCTCTCATCCTCGTGCATGKAAACTTCACTTGCTTAGGGTCTTCAATTTGACTATTGTCAAAATATTGTTGCATATCCCAAATCCAATCCATTAACTCATTGGGATTTGAACTCCAAGTACATAGGAGTATTYGACCACCAATTTTCTCCCAATTTCATCATGGCTTATGTCATCCTCTCTTCTAGTCCAATCTCTTCTTCAAGCTTCTCTTTAGGAGCTTCATCTTCTCTTTCATCTTCGCTTTCAATGTTCACATGTCTAATGGTTCCTTTCTTTTGTGATGTCTCTAAGATTTCGAACCACGTCTTTTCCTTCCCTCTACTTTTTCTATCTAAATATAGATTCCCCCACCATGTACATGCACACCCCCTCATCCTCGTGCATGAAAACTTCACTTTCTTAGAGTCTTCAATTTGACTACTGTCAAAATATTGTTTCATATCCTAAATCCAATCCATTAACTCATTGGGATTTGAACTCGAAATTCATAGGAGTATTTGACCACCAATTTTTTCCCAATCTCATCATGGCTTATATCATCCTCTCTTCTAGTCCAATCTCTTCTTCCACCTTCTCTTTAGGAGATTCATCTTCACTTTCAACATTCACATGTCTAGTAATTCCTTTCTTTTGGGATGTCTCTAGGGTTTCCAACCACATCTTTTCCTTCCCTCTACTTCATCTATCTAACTATAGATTCCCCCACCATGTACATGAGCGCCTCCTCATCCTCGTGCATGCAAACTTCACTTGCTTAAAGTCTTCAATTTGACTATTGTCAAAATTTTGTTGCATATCCCCAATCCAATCCATTAACTCATTGTGATTTGAACTTCAAATACATAGAAGTAATCAACCACCAATTTTCTCCCAATCCCATCATGGCTATATCATCCTCTCTTCTAGTCTAATATCTTCTTCACCCTTCTCATTAGGAACTTCATGTTCCCTTTCATCTTCACTTTCAACATTCACATGTCTAGTGGTTCCCTTGTTTTGAGATGTCTCTAGGGTTTCCAACCACGTCAACTCTTTTTGCATCATTTTCGAGACATCATTCTCATCATCATGGTGTCTTCCTCTACCTCTTGAAACTTGTGCAATCCCTTTTTGTGTCATATTCTTCTCACTTTCATGCAACTCACTTTGTAGATCTGAACAACATCTACCCAATCACCATGTTGGCTTTGTTTCTCTCCCAGGACAACTCTACCAGCTAACATTCCCTTTCGTTGGATTGTCTTCACCATAGGTCCTTCCTATTCTATGACCATATGATGCAGCTATTGGATACCTCTCAAAATACAAGGCAAAAATAATGGAAGAAATAACAATAAATATTCCATTCATTAAACAATAAGAAATTACTATTTATCAACTCATAACTCATAAACACAATTCACAAGAAAACAATGCCAACAACAATAGTATATGTTAATTAATATAATCCAAAATCTATATCAATGTTGTCACAAGCTCAAATCCATCGTATCCAACTACAAATTCTTTTAGAAAAATAACCCCAAAAAATCCCAATGTCAACAACAATACATAGCCAAATTCAAGCTCTTCTCTCAACCTATTCTTAGATTTGTTATCTTAGATACATGATATTCTTTCTAGAGCCACCAATTCTTACATGATTTCAAGCTATCAAAGCACCCCAACTAAAACTACAGGCTCTCTGACCAACTAACCCAAGATCCCAACTATTCAACTACTCCAAGTTTCATGCTATCAAGCTACTAAAAAATGTCTTCAAATGAATTTAAATTCTCCTTTTATAGGCCTTGAACCTCTTGGAGTTTGTTGATCATAGTTGGCCATGTCAATTGGATCCCCATCATCACTAATCATTGGTTGTCATGTGGAATCTAACTAACATCCTCCTTAATTCATGTTTGGTCTTTATGTTGTGGTCCCCTTTCCTTTTGTTAAATACTAGGAACTATATTGGAATTCAAAAAAATGGTATTTAACTAAATTAAAATCTTAAAGGGTGATATGGGATTTCCAACCGCCCAAGGATGATCTACATTAATAGGGGCCATAATTTTGGAGGTCTAGAAATGCACCTACATGGTGCCTATATGGCACCACTTCGTACCCTAAAAATCCACTTAGATGTGCACTTCCAAGTTAGCATGCTCCACCTTTTTCTTGGAGCATGAGAAGATCATACAAAGCCACCTCAAAACATTATTCAACGCATGTAATAATGATGCTTAATCTATGCCTTGTCCAATAGTGAACATATACAACCCCCAAAATATTAACATGTTCTATTCAATTAATTACAAATTTTGTTTTCTTAAATTTTCACCTCTTACGAGGTCTTCATATACTTGTGTTCATGTGCATGCCAATTAGAGTCTTAACTCCATAGTCCTATGTTATTTCAGTGGGATATATGAGTCATGATTCTAGGGTTAACCACACACACTTTTTCCCTAAACCCTAAACACATGTGGAGTGCCCCCTTTCTCTCCAAATCTGGCTCCATATGTTGGGTGTATGTATCCACTTTTGCATAGTCTTTGTCTCATTCTCTAACCATTGAATTGCCACAAGCATGCCTAGTTTTAATATATTCCCTCACATTTGCACATCAGACTTTTCATTGTTTGGGTTAAATAGATGAGGGTTTTATTCTCTGTGTTGTGGGTATCATATGCTTCAAACTCACAAGGTTTTTCATCTTGGTTTTGATTCTTCTATATTTTCATTTTACTTCTAAGTCTTATGAATTTTTGTCTTCATTCTGAATCTTATGAATTTTTGTGTAGGTGTCATGGGTAGTGGAGTTGTTAATCACTAAAATGATGTATTAAGAATAACAATTGCTTAAATATTTCTTAAATATTCTACTACAGCCATTTTGAAGCTAACAATTTCCACTTTGACACCCCCAATAAGTAAGATACCTCAGAGGTAATCTTTCGTCATTTTTGTTAAGAGAGTGAAAGTGTCAGTCTCCTTCCCTTAAAATAGATGTCTCCCTCTAATGAAAGTATCAGATAGCTTCAAATATGCTATCTTCAACTAATGATGATTTCTTATTTTTCTCAAGAGAATCTTCACATCACCTACAAGATGATTATGTGCCCTTTACAACATAGAAAAGGTGATGATGATTTCTTATTCTTGTGAAGTACCAGAGATCTCTTAATATAATCACCGCACAAGATATATGGAACAATATAGAATAAATCCACTTTATTATATCAAACCCTTAGGGTAAGGAAACACCATACAATAGATCCTATTATGGAAGGGATCCTCTCTTGTTCACTTTCCTCTTCGAGAGGGAAACCTCCTAATGAGCTACTCACTCCAAATACAATACTTCCTTTTGACTCCCATTACATTTATTGAACCC
>JASDQU010307912.1:31770-66004 GCA_032191745.1 Picea mariana
CTTGTTATGAAGGTGTGCAACCATATACCAAGGTCCCATGGACAAGTGTGGACCATAATGTTGAAGTAGGATAGAGAACCAAGGTCCCATGGATAAGTGTGGACCATAATGTTGAAGTAGGCTAGAGAACCAAGGTCCCATGAAGGAATGCAAGCCACCATGCTGAATTATTCCAACCGCCATTGTAAACTTGGGTCCCATGTCTAAGTGCTCATGTTAACTTTATGTTGAAGATATTGAAACACTAGCTGAAAATGATGCTCCAAAGATCAACATTGGTCATGTGGATCGAAATATACAGAACTGGACACAAATTCATCCCCTACTACTGGAAAATAACAAAACTGAAGAAAAATATGTAGAGAAGGCTCTTTTTTACTCTCAAGGATGGGCTCGACATGAGGTGGAGTAGAGTCATCAAATAGAAGATGGAAGTGGTTTTCATCCTATAAATGAAAAATATCCATATACCAATCATCACAATTGAAATCAAAATCATACCAAGCATATTCTTCTTGATTATATTCGTCGTTGATGGCCCACATAATATACCTTTGTTTCCATGCCAGGTGAAATATTGTCTTGATGTCTACCTGGAAGTCTGCCAAATGTCATTGAACTTCCCTGAGGAGTCAAATATACATTGCAAACACTACATATAATGGAGGTGTGCTATGAACTTTTTTGTTGATAACCTTCTACAAAAAAAAATTATGTCGATCGATCTTACCATATATTGTTGATGCGACAACGCTTACTTGGAGGTGTGACTCGGACCTATGGAGCCAAGGATAACTCGGGATGGAACTAGACCGTACGACCCTCTTACTTGGTAAAGACACATGACGTTGAAGACCGGTGAATTAAATTGCTTGTATTAATCGGAGTCAAGATTTTCCTTAAGTTATTCGTTTTAGAGAAAACCTTAGCTTGTCAATGCCGAAAAGTGCACAAGATTGGTGGTCGGCGATAAACCTAGCAAAGCGTTTTTTGGATCGGCTCGCTTGAAAAAGTCTCGATGTCAAAGACGCATCGGGGATTGGCGGTCGGGAATAATTTTTATCATAGTTTGAATGTTTGATGTGATCCTTCTAGGTTTCCCCCGATTCTGATAAAGCACGTCGGGCATTGGGTATCGATGATGTCTTTCCGTTCTTCGTTAAATCATGTCCCCCCCGTCTTTTACCGATGTCGAAGAAGAATCAGCTATCGGCGATATCTTTATGTGCAAATCAAAACCTCCTTTTATCGATTTGATGGAGATCGACACTTTACGAATGAGGTTTTCTGAGTGCATCTTTTTCCTCCTTTGAATTCCTTCTGATGTTGACCCTGAGCGCGTTCGGTGAATTGTTTGGCTGTCGATTCTTTATTCAGGTGTTAAGGTATTTTTAGTCATGGGGTTTCATAAGTTCAAGCAAACCTGAATAGGTGATGGGAGTATTGAAAAATAAGCAAAGACAAAACACATTTCTAAAAAATGAAATCGAATTAGATAGTGCAGAATATGAAGTGGTACCCAAAAAATAAGAATTTGATAAAGGCTTTTTTAGGGTGTGTTGAGTGCTCAACAAATGGCGACTTACTGGACAAAAGGAGAATCTTTGTTCCTAACTCAGAATCAACTGATGCAAAATTTGTTTAAGAACTTTAACTATTTTTTATCAGAGCCCCTTTTATCCTTGCATTTGAAATCCCTTGCTTGGTGCATCTGGGCCTACCTATGGGGTTTTTCAACCTTTATTCCACCTTCATTTCCTGTAACCCTAACTCAAGGCCCCTTTGACAAGATTTGAGTAAAGCATTCACTAGCACTAGGCCTTTTAGTTATCCTCATTCACTTGCTACGGTGTTGCTCTACTGCCAGTGAGCATCCATAGCCCCAATGGAGTTATT
The DNA here is from genome assembly GCA_032191745.1 of Picea mariana. NCBI lineage: Eukaryota > Viridiplantae > Streptophyta > Pinopsida > Pinales > Pinaceae > Picea > Picea mariana. Next base: position 33,667 of record JASDQU010307912.1, read on the forward strand.
TGCATACCCTCTCCTACTGTGCGCTTATTTGATATAGTTGATTTTATTTTGGCAAAATGCCCTGAGCGAGTGGGAGAGGAGGACATATGATATTTACAAAATGAGATGGTTAAGGTGAATTTTTGCTAGCTTTGTATTTGAGGTACATGTAATCCTTTCCAGCTTACCATCTTTCCCTTAAGGTTTTACCAGACCACCAGGCAGACACTTCATCATTTTCCAAGGTTGTTCATCTATAGTTTAGATAGAAAACCCTTAAAAACAACTGCATGTCTCCCAATGCTTCTTGTTTTGTATGTGAGCAATGATTCAGGAACAGAGTTCATCATATCGCATGAATTGAGGTCAACCATTGTCTTTCTAAACACAATCTTTGAAGGCCCAAAAGTACTATAGCAAGAAACAAAAACAAAAATGCATTCCACAATCGACCTACCTAAAACAAAACATCATGAAACACACACACACACACACACACACTTTTTTTAATGAAATTATTGTTTTAGGACTTGGCCATTCACCAGGAGGGCATGAGGTTCCCCCCTCAGATTCTGCAACCGATACATTCCTACCCCAATTTTCTCAGCCAACTGAAAAGGTTCAAGACATAAATTATGAAACTTTGAATGTTTTCCCTTCGGCTCATTTTCTCTATCCCATTTTAGGACTAGATCTTCTACTTCAAAATTCTTCTCTTTGGCCTTATGCTTATCAAACCACCTTTTAACTATCTGTTGATGAGCTATGAACTTTGATTTTTCCTTCTCCCTCTCTTCTTCCAGCATGAGGAGGGCATCAATTCTTTGTTGTATAACTAATGAGGGTTGTCCTCTAGAATCCTAAGCAAGTTGAATAGATGGAAGATACAGTCTGTTCGGGAGAATGGATTCCTCTCCGTATACCAAAAAGTATGGGGAATTTCCTATAGCTTCCTTGGGTGTTACTCTATCATCCCATAAGGCGTTATGAAGTGAATTGTGCCAGTTCCTCTAGTTGTCTGCAACTATTTTTTTTAATATCCTCACCATGTTCTTATTGGTTGATTCTGCCACTCTATTCCCCTGTGGATAATAGTTTACAATGTATCTGATTATGATTCCTTTATCTAGAGAAAACTCCATTAATATGGTGGAAGAAAAGTAAGTTGCATTATCAAAGATAAGGACGGAAGGCATCCTGAACCTTGTGATCAATTGTTTCTCTATGAACTGGAACACCACCTTTTCGTTCACATGAGTCAGAGGGATGGCCTCTGCCCATTTCATGAAATAGTATGTGGCGGACATTATGTATCTATGTTGTTTTGAGGAACTCGGTGTAATTTTTCCTATGATATCTAACCCCCATTGCTCAAATGACCTAGTAATGGCCACAAGTTGGAGCAGGACAACTGCTCTCTTTTCCCTCCCTGTGCTAATTTGGCAGGCTTTACAGTTTCTAGCATATGTGTGAGCATTCCTAAACAGAGTAGGCCAATAATAGCCAGATCTCAGTATTTTGTGAGCGGTGGTGTTTCCCGCGAAATGTCCACCCGCAGGACCATCATGGAGCTCCTTCAGAACCTTGCCTGCATCTTCATGTTCGAGACAACTTAAAATTACCCCATCAGAATTAACATGGAAGAGCACCGAATTTAAGAGGTGATATTGTGTTCATTTTAATCTGAGGGCTCTCCTTTCCCTAGGATTTAGGTTTTCTGGGATAGTACCATGATGCGGGAGATAAGTCATTTTCTAATACCAAGACTCTTGCCCTGGGGAGACGTATGAAGCTTCACCACACCATTGCCAATTCATTCTCCCATCTGAGGTCTTCATTTACTTGGTCCTGGGCTTCAGCTGCCTGTTTGCATAAGCCTTGTCCCTTAACCAGTTTAGCAGGTTTTATATCTAGATCAAACTCTTGGACTACTGCCATCCAGTTTTCTCTTCTTTCCCCTATCTCATGTTGAGTGAATAGAGATCAGACTGCAGGATGAGGCACGTTGACTTTGGTGTGGTTATTCAGGATGTAAGATCTGAAGTGTTTCACTGCCTTGTATACTACATAATCTTGCTTCTCTATAGCAGGGTAATTTAGTTTGTCTCCTTGAAGATTAGTGCTCATGAATGATATCGGGGCCTCATTGTTGTCATCATCCTTATGAGTCAATAATGCAGCTAACGATTGGTCGGAGGCGAAAGTATAGAGGAAGAAATCTTTGCTAAAATCGAGACTTCACAACATTGGGGCTTGAGATATTTCAGTTTCAATATTGCTTAAAGCACTTTTCCGTTCATCATCCCACTTAAATTCAACATCTTTACGGATCATTTTTTGTAAGGGTTTGATCATTTCAACGAAATCGGGGGTGAATTTTCTCATGAAATTGATTTTCCCAAAGAAATATTGCATAGCCTTCTTGTTGTGGGGTAATGGAATTTGATCTATAGCCCTAATCCGTTCTAGGTCTATGTGAATCCCTGCTTGAGATATAATATGACCTAGCAGTTTACCTTCCTCAACGCCAAAAATAGTTTTCTTAGGGTTTAAGGATATACCATATTTCCTACACCTTTCGAAAATATGCATTAAGTGTTGGATGTGATCTTCTCTATTCTTTGAATACACGGTCACGTTGTCTAAATAGACTACTACACACTTGTTGAGTAGTCAATGAAACACTACATCCATGGCCCTTTGGAAGGTCGCCTCTGCATTGATTAACCCAAAGGGCATACGTTTATAAGCAAAGATTCCCCACTTGGTTCGGAAGGTACTCTTCAAACGGTCTTCCTCTGAAACTAGAACTTGGTTGTAACCTAAAAAATCATCCAACAGGGAGAAAATCTCAAAGCCAGACACGGTCTGCAAGAGTTGCTCCATTGGTGGGACTGGGTAGTTGTCATTTTCTGAAGCTCTGTTGAGGTTTCTGAAATCTACACATAGGCAGATCTCCCCAGACTTTTTCCTCACAGGAACCAAATTTGCTACCCATGCAGAGGGTCTAACCTGGAAGATAATCTTGGCATCTAGTAGTTTCTTTAACTCCTGACACATGAGAAGCTCCAGGGATGGATGGTACTTCCGGAGCTTCTGTTGGAAGGGTTTCATTCTGGGATTTAATGTGATTGTGTGTTGAATGATACGAGTGTCATAAGTTTTCAGATCTCAGTAGGACCATGCAAAGACATCTTGATATTGCCTAAAAAGTTTGAGATAGGCCTTCCTTTCCTCTTTAGATATTGTCTTACTGAGATTTATATTCTTGGGGTTTTCCGGGGTTCCTAAATTTATAGTTTCGTGCATGGGACAAGAACTCCCCGTGTATGCATTCTTTGACCCTTTAAATCTTTCTCTTAGGTCAAAAAGGTTTTCTAAATTGGCTACTCCCTTCGGTATCATGTGAGACCTTGGTTTGTCAGTCGGTTGATCTATATGAGGATCGATTTCTACTAATTGATCCTGGAATACTTCATCGTCAATAGCCAAGTCTTTAAAATTATCCTGATTGGTCAAAAAGTTTATGATTTGTTCATCTCCTTCAAAGACCTTCCAATTAGAAATATTATTGCACACCGATGGTTTGTATAGTAGCTACATAATGAACTGGGAGGCTTCATAGTCTTCTAGAGGTGATAGCTTTGAGGCAGCGGTGGCTAGGGAATCAGCAAGAGTGTTCTTTGTTCTGGGGATCGATGTAATGTTGAAGGCTTCAAAATTTTCTATTAGTCTCTGCACTACATAATTCTTTAAGGTTTAAGTCTATGGCTTTCTTTAGCCCTTGTACTAGAGCTTCATACTCGGTGGTGTTGTTTGTGCATTCAAATTCTAGTCTAAAGGACATGAAATTTCGTTTACCTTTTGGGTCAATGAGGATGCACCCTGCACCTAACCCTTCTTGCGATTTAGATCCATCGAAGTATAAGGTCCACATTTGTGAGCAAAAAGCATCGGCTTCCTTTTTTATACCACTTTCCTCCTTTCCTCCTATTTGTACCGTGATTTCTAACACCAGTTCCTGAAAGAAGAGGGTTTCCTCTACCGTCGTTAGCAAATTTTCTTGAAAAATTACTTTGGAGTTTTGAGTAAGAGGTACATCAGATGAGAGGGGGGAGAAATTCTCGAAATCGGAATCACGGGAATAATTGCCTAGTACTAAAAAATCTATCAATGAGGGCTCGTTAAGGGTTTCCAGGTCAGTGACCATGTGTTTTAGATATCTTTCCCTATCGATTATGATCATATTTGTGTGTCCCTTTAATGGCAGCCAAAGGTGAGCCCAGTCTGTATTAAAGTATATGTTTAACTTCTCAGACCAATCTCGACTCAGTAGAAATCCATAGGCTTCTGGGATATCTACTACAATGATGTCAATTACTTGAACAAATTTAGGGTGAGTTGCCATTCTGATGATTACATCTTTGAGTTCTCACATAACTTTTAACTGGGTTATGTCTAGTTGTATCACATGTTTATCACTTTTGAGAGGGACTGTGTTTAATTTCTTGTATATAGACAATGGCATAACATTGGAGGATTCCCTTGAGTCAACCAAACAGTTATGGAGGTTTATGTTGAAGACTTCAAATGTCAAAAGGAACTGTGGGACAAAAGGTTTTCCCTTTTTATCTTCAGAGAAAGCGTTCACAGTTGGTTTATTTCTCATATCTGTGGGAGTTGGGTTTTCTCCTTGGTCAGTGCTTGTTGTAAGATTTTCTACTGATTTCAATGCTTGTAATGGAAAGTCCTTTTGCTGAGGGATTATACACATGTCCATGACCGATATATTTGCCTTCAACTTTTTCAAATATTCTACTATGTTGTAGTCTATCTTGAGTGATTATCGTGTATGGATGTTTATATAATTCCTCCGGGGGGACAAAAGGTATTTTCGGGTGATTGAGAGATGGTTTTCCTCCCAAAGTTTGGGCCGTAGTAAGGTCATTTGAGAAAATTTGACCGCTACTTCGTGTTTGCACAGCCAAGACTTCTGCAGGTGGTTCTTGAACCTCAAATAGGTCATCAGAAGGCATTGGTAGGTCAAGGTCCCATATCAACATGGTTGTTTCTTCTGGTGGATCAACTTCTTCCCGATCAGCAATATTCATAACTGAGTCGTTTGATTGTTCGGTTAGAGAAACCTCATCTAGAAACTAGTTGGCCATCAAATTCATGGCATGCACCCATTGTGGGCAGTCTCTTTCAGAGTGTTTCTCTTGGTGATAGGTATAGAAAGAGTTGGATGCTACATTTCCCATATCCATGTTTAAATTGTTTGGGGTTGGTTAAATTGCTCTGAAAGGTGGATTTCTTTTTAAAAAGGGTTTATAGGGCCTTTGGCCTTGGTTTCCTTCCCCTGCACTTATTTTCATGTCTATGATTTCGTTTGACAACTTCTTAACCATGTGTTGTAGGTATTCTATGTCTCCACTTCCCTTTTTGGGACCTTGTTCTGTTTGTTTCGCTAGGGGTCTAGTCAATAGGATTCCTCTCCTAAGAGGAGTTGAACTTCATTCTTAACTAATGAGCCCTGGCCTTCTTTACATCCCTTCATTTGGAACTCTATTTTTTTGGCTTCTTCAAAATTCTCAGCTAAGGTTGTTTTGGCATCCCTCTTCACAAACATGGAAATAGAAGCTGGGAGAGCATTAACATATACTTTGATTTGTAACTCCTTAGTGGTTTTAGCTTCGGGTTGAAATTTGTTTAGGATAGTGGTGAACCATTGATTAAAGTCTTTAACATTCTCCTTTAAACTCATGGTGGTGACGAACAACTCAGCCATCAAAGCTCTCGTAATAGTTTCTTCTGCAAATTTATCTAGAAAATCCTTTTGAAACTTCATCCAACTAGTTATGGATCCTACAGGTAAGTTAAAATACCACGTGGAGGCCGAATTCTCAAAAGTATAGGGGAAAATCATGCATACTACGTCTTCATGTTGGACATTCATCAATCTGATGCTAGTATGAATTTTTTGATATGGTCTTTAGGCAATCCTGAGGTTTCAGGGTCAAATTTAGGGAGTAACTTTTCTGGATGTCGAGGAAGGTTATGTACTCATCCATGGATGGCCAGATCATATCTGGCCAACCAAGGTTGATTATTCTGAGGTGGTTTTCCTCTTTCTTCATTATGATCATTATTATCTTCCATGTCGTTTGATCTCGAAACTGAGCATTCTGAGTTAAACCCTTCCTCGTCGAAAAAATCGTCGAGCTCAAAGCAGTTGTCAGCTAGTGTTTTGGGGATTAGATTAAGAGGATGTTTGATTTCGGTGAGGGAGAAATCTATCAGGTCTTCTACTGTGTGCACAAAAACCTAGTCAGGGGTATCGACCACTGGTCTGCTTACTTGTTTTCTACGAGGAAGTAACGAAGGTAAGGGAAGTGCTCTGATTTGTCAAGCGTAATCTCTTGTGATTCTTCTGAACTGATTCAAATCCTCGTCATGAAGAGTGTAAGGTATTTCAGGGAATAGATGTTCTTTCTCTTGCTGGGGTGAGTTACTCATCTCAGGACTACTCAAGGTGTGTGGGTTGTCTTGGGAATGACTAGCCATGCATGTGGGTTGTTTTGAATCTATAGGCTGTGTCAACTATTATGTCAAAAATATTGTCATCCATTCATTCTTCAGGCCCTCCTTCTAGCACCATTTCTATTGAGGGGTCCTAAATCCCTTTAACTCAACAGTAGGAACCAAACCCACCACCGAGGCCCAATAAGACTCAACAACGTTTAATGGTGGAATGGATCTCCAGATCTTGTGATCCGGCCAATTAATCGATGGGCTTTATGTAGTGATTGGCATGATGTCTTCTTGTGAAAGCTCCTCCTTCAGTTCGAACGTTCTCTTTTTTGTATTTTATCTTATAGGTGGGACCGATACAAGACAAATGTTGGTATAAACCAGTTGGGTAACAAAGGGGAAAAGCTTAACTACTGAAGAAGGATGAGCTTGGGATAACCCACGTGCTCACGCATGTAGAAAAATATTCTTACACGTACAACAATCCTAGTACTAGTACATTAACCTGCTGGTGTTCCAATTATTGACTAAGATATGATTATCAGAAGAGAACATACATGTAATAAATGATGGTAAGAAAAATAGTTTCCTTGGTTCTAATCATCAATCACACATTAACACAACGATTTACTTTTCATCATTAAAGACAAGAACTATAAAAATATTGAATCAGATAACTTATCAACAGATTCAAAGGTTCTTAGTCGTTACATCATCCATTCATGAGATAAAATCAGAAACAATTCTTCTTCAGATCCAATCACACACGCTTTTGATGAAAAACACAAACTTGTCTCTGGTCCTAAACTGGACTTCTCAATTAAGGTAGCTCTGAAATAGTCCTTTACAAATCCAAAAATGAGGGTCTTTGTCAAAACCATCGACCTTTTCTAACAGGTCGATCCTTATATTTATAACATACCATTAACTAAAAATAACTATCAAAAGTGCAAGCTAAGTAAAAGAAAACATCGCCACATGGCGCTTAAATTGCTCAGTCTTCTAAGAGTCATCAAATGGTTTCACTTGATTGGATGACTCTTCTCATACTCCGACCATTGGATGAAGAGATCCTCGCATGTGTTGGCATACAAGAATCTGTGTTGGTCCATTGGGGCCATAAGGATATCCTTTATCTCTACTGCCCGTTCCCGATACTTGACTATTCTAGCACTTAACTTCTACAACACGGTTCGAGCCTTGATCGAGTGTTCCATGAATAGCTACACTTGACATGGTGCCATGTTTGCCACCTTTGTTATCTCCGCAGCCCACGATGAGTCTTGTTCAACATGTAATTTGACTATGTCATGCAAGTCAAAAAAGTCATCGGGTGTGTTGAATTCTGGGAGGCCGATGTCTCTCATCACCCGGTTGATCTTAATCCATCTCTTTTCACACTCAGATCATTTCTCTTGGATTTCCCAATGAGGTTCTTGGGCCATTTTCACCTAGTATTCGATCGACTTCTTTATGCGATTGATGCTACTATCCCTTAGTACACGAATGGTGTGCTCTTTGATGTCTCGACCTTGTTCAATGACATTGATGTAATAGATCCATTCCATTGCTTGGTGTGCTTTCTCATACCATATTTCCATATATTTGCATGTCGCCAATGCCATGAGGGTGTCTTCTTGGAAATCGGCTATTCCTGCAGTGAAAAGGTCCCGCTCATTTGTGAATTCTTTGTAGGCTTCTTGGAATTCACTTCTTAAGAACATCGTGGCCTGTGTGGAGTCCTAATAATATTTATCCAAATGGCGTAGATGTTCCAACTCCTTCAGCGTAGCAGCCAACTCCTCTTCATCCCTTTTCGCTCTATCCACGATAGCATCTGTGATTTCCATCCCCGTGTCGATAAGCTCAGATGTCTTGGCATGCTCTGTTCTAATCAATTTTTCCTTTATGGTGATGAGGATAGAGCGATCCAGAGTAAGCCTCCTCTTCTTGGTGGTTCTCTTCATGATGGATTTCCTCTTCCATTCATAGGAGATGGATTGTATATCAGCAACCTCATCCATGGGTTCAAGGATTTGTTGATATCCCCAGGTAAGCATATTCCCTAGGATTTCGGCGGTGTATATATGTTCAAAATTGGGTTCTTGAACCTCTTCCGTTTATTCGAAAGGTCCAACCTTTGGTTGTTTCTCATCAAAAGGTAAAGTATTGGCTAAAACTGAAGCATCAGGGGCAGGCTCGGTACTTACTTGATAATCGGTTGTTGACATGTCGATTTCCTACTTTGGAACTTCTTCTTCTTGTTCACCCGACCCTAGCTCGTCCTTCGGGCCATTCGCTTGGGTCTCTGGTACATCGGGTAACTCAGTGTCTAAGACACTTTCGATCTCTTGGTCATTCTGTGGAAGGCCTTGAATTTGAGCATCGAGAGATGGGGAAGATGCCTTCTCATGTTCCTTTTTCTCTGTGATCTGCACCAGAGTCACCAAGGACACCTCTGAAATCTCAACATCATCATAGATTGTTGTTAAGTCATGGAGGGGGTTTGGTGCACTTGCTCTCCCTGATGTTCTTGCTATCTTTAGTTGAGTTGAAACATCCCTGAGTGATCCGACCTGTGGCGTTGTAACTTCATGGTTATCTAACCCGGGGATTTATTCAATTTGTATTAGCTCTAGGAAACTTGGACCTACCCAGCTCTCAACTAGGTTGTCGGTAGGGACCCTTGTCATTTCCATGAAGTTTGGGTCGTTCCTAAGCTAATCAATTACTTGTTGCACCTATTCCATTAGGATCAATCCCCTTGCATGTGCCTCTGTTGTCATCGTCAGTCCCCTATTCTACACCTCTATGGCCTCTCATTTTCGGTTCGTCCTTCCTTTGCACCATCTCATCCCAGTCTTGGGCGTTCTCTGTAAATACTTCGTCTACAAACTTGTCGTGAGCATATGGCTAGCAGGACGACACCTGTGAAGCATGTTGTAGGACTAAGCCCTTCGGATCGTGCTTGCAGAATTTGCCCGTCGGGAATGTGAATTCGAGTTGGCTTAGCCCTTCTTTTTTAGCTTAAGTGGTGTCCTTTACCAAATAGATCCCTACATGGAAGCCATAGGCTATGAAAGCCTGTTTCTTGTCCTTGACCAAGGTGGCGTTGTAACCCTACAAGATCGTTTGATAACATATTTCTCCTACTACAAGTCGGTCTGGGACATGAGTTGGTAGGATATGTGGTGCTCTAGTGGCCTCGAACACCCTGATGTAGGTGGCGCACTCGTCCAAATACCAATGGCCTACCTTGGATATCATCTTTTTGGTTGCCTCCGATAGCCTTGGGCATTCCTTCTTAAAAAGAATAAAATAAATTCCGTCGATGAATTCATCGCAGATGACGGAGTAGGATTTCTTATACATGTTTTCCCATAGCACATTGAAGTAGACATGGACTGGGAGCTCTGCAACATGCCAGCTCAGGTTCATGCCGATGAAGATGTTTTTGGCGCACATGACATCGAGAAAGTATGAAGCCATGTAAAACATTGGTTCTTCCCCTTCCTTCAGTGTCTGGGCCTGCTGCACATAGATGCTCAGTTGCTTGGAGATTGTTTCTCCCCAGTTGAAGCTGCACCCAGCGATCGCAACCGTGTACGTCAAAGGCATCCATGCCTCTGAAAACCTGGAGCAATCTTTATGTCCGTACAATCCGTGGATGAGAGCCATAAAATAGACATATGGCTCCCTTAAGTTAGTTTCCCCATACCAGTCAGTGCTCCGGTTGGTAAATTTATTGTCCTCCCTCCACCATGAGGCCATCACCCGATTAGTGTCGTGGTGTTCGTAGNCCAATGAAATCTGTGTTTAGCCGCTCCTCTGGGTTTCTGAGTTTGTAATACTTATAAACTTCTACCAGGAGGAAAACCCCGACACACCCGTCATTGTCATCATTGATTAAACACTTATGTGTGTCTGTGTGGTCGATGGGCCATTTCAGGACCTCTATGCATGGGAAAATGGGGGTTCTTCTTACCACCATCTGTAGGTACAACCATCGGATGTTCGGGAACAACTGGTCACCAAACACCCTTATGTTTGGATCACTGTGTGGGACATATTCTGGGTATTCCTCTCGGTTGATCTTGTTAAAGATTTCTCCCCAATGTGGGAGCGCCATCTTGGACCCGGTGCTTGCCTCAGTATCGCCAAAGGTCGGAGGCTGGATGAAAACCTTCTTCATCGTTGTCTTAACAAAAGTTTCTAGCCTCGGGATGTATTCCAATTGCTTTGTGATCCCTGGAGAAGAGGCTTCGCCTACCTTTAGATCTTTCAGCTTCGATGCTCTCGGCGAGTGTCTGGTGGTTGGCTTTCTCAGCAACATTGTTCCTGCAACTTAAACAAAATTTGAGGGACTGTGTAAAAAACCCAGAAACTCACATATAAAAATTACAGCCAACGAGTTTATAGACTCGGATACATACCTTTGAATCTTGTTAAAACCTAGTTATTTTGACAATCACGGGATCGATGTAGCCTTCGCGTTACTCGTCTTGCTCCTTCAGATGCTTTGGAATTCTCTTACGCGTAGAATGATTTCGTTTACAATGGCTCAAGAAATTTTAAACATGAAAGGTCTTACCCTGTCGCAATAGCCATTCAATCCGGGTTATGAGTGAATTTTTAATAAATCTGCCACCGAATCTTTAGAACTTAAATTCATCATGAGTTGACGACGGAGACGCGGGTGGTGATGTGTTCTATCGATGATTTTAAATGACAATTTTGATTGGCACACGAGGTAGCAACTAATGCGGGATCGGGTATTAATTAGCTCTTTAAATGCTCAAAATCCGATCGTATCTAAAGCCAAAACGTCCCATCATGTCTCTCTCTCTGTGGGTGGATCGGGGATCAGAGGTGTGCTATGAAATTTTTCATTGATAACCTCCTGCAAAAAGTTATGATGTCGATCGATCTTACTGCATATTGCTTACGCGACAATGCTTACTCGGAGGTGTGACTCGGACCTAGGGTGCTAAGTATAACTCTGGATGCCACTAGACCGTACAACCCTCTTACCTGGTAAAGACACGTGGCATTGAAGACCAGTGACTTAAATTGCTTGTATTAATCGGAGTCAGGATTTTCCTTAATTTATTCGTTCTAGAGCAAACCAGCTTTTCGTTGCCGAAAAGTGCACAGGATTGGCGGTCGGCAATAAACCTAGCAAAGAATTTTTTGGATCGGCTCGCTTGAAAAAGTCTCGATGCCAAAGACGCATCGGGAATCAATGGTCGGGAATAACTTTTATCGCGTTCTGAATGTTTGTTGCAATCCTTCTAGGCTTCCTCCGATTCTGATAAAGCACGTCGAGCATCGGGTATCGATAATGTCTTTTCTTTCTTCGTTAAAGCCTGTCCCCCCCGTCTTTTACCGATGTCGAAGAAGAATTGGCTATCGTCGATATCTTTATGTGCAAATCAAAACTTCCTTTTACCAATCTGATGGATATCGGCGCTCAACGATTGAGATTTTTCGAGTGGTTCTTTTTCCTCCTTGGAATTCCTTCTGATGCCGACCTTGGGCGCACTCGGTGAAGTGTTTGGATGTCGATTCTTTATTTAGGTGTTAAGGTCTTTTTAGTGATGGGGTTTCATAAGTTCAAGAAAACCTGAATAGGTTATGGGAGTCATGAAAAATAAGCAAAGACAAAACACATATCTCAAAAATGAAATCGAATCAGACAGTGCAGAATATCAAGTGGTACCCAAAACATAGAAATTTGATAAAGGCTTTTTTAGGGTGTGTTGAGTGCTCAACACATTCATAACAAATACACCCATGGAATAATAATTCAAATATTTGCAAGACATCAATTGGATGAGAAAAGAGTATTTTTATTAAAATATGATCAACAGAAGTGTATAAGTAACAAGCTTTTGTGTCAGGGCGTATTGGAACCGAGAAACTAAGTCTCTTCCAGCTAGGCCTCCACCACTTCAATCCTCCACCAAAGGCAAGCTCATATAAGAGAGACAATGAGGTTCTCCATCAAAGAGGGAAGATATTGGGGGCTGAACAATGTGTTCAGACTTTAAAGGACAAAGGGATGCAGAGTCAATATGAAGTAATTAATTTATCCAGAGTAACTTTTCTCTCAAAAGTTGAATTATCTCCCCTTCCATGGTTTGGATATGGCCCATTTTATATCCTTCAAATGGAACTAAAGGGTTGAGTTAGAATGTTTCTAGTATATGGAAGGGAAAGGACCATGGATCTCGTGACATGACATGGAAACCCGACACAATTTTTAATTTTGAGCACCAAACCCGATGTACGCCGGTTGTAGTGGTGCAACCTAGGTATATGCATGTTGTATAACTGTTAGGGTGTGTATATGCGGAAAAATATGATTTTTTAGCTCTGGGAAGTGCAAAAGGGACTTAAAGTCTGCATAGGGAAATTGAAAGGCCTTCTGATCAAGTTGCATGGGGTGAGGAAAAATATTTCTATAACAGATTCCCCCTAATGTGTGAGGTCAGAGGAGTATTTGTGATGGATGAAATACATTATAATTCCCAGAGGTGGAGTAATTGAGACCCAATTGGACGAACTAGTTGCTCATGAGAATATTACAATCCATAATGACTTTGTACACATGGATGCCAATTTGAATTATGCTACAGATCCATGTGAAAATATACCAAACAATTGTTCAGGGCCACGAATAGGCAATACAAAGTGAACACATGCCATATGTTGTCATAGTCACGAACAAGGCCTAGTGAAAACCGGTCTCAAAATCAATCTGAAAATATATGTATACAATGGAGTACAATCTGATCTCCCATAATCGTTGAATTCATATAGGTATTGGTCCAATGAATGATAGCAACAAATTAGGAACGTTGTGACTATAAATTGATGTCTTTAAGTCTTCTACATGATCCGCCAAATGTGCAAGCCTACATCATGTGAATAGAGAAGTTGAGGTCGAACACAATGAGACTTCATTTTAGTACCAGTCATTAATGTGTACCATTAACAAATGTGAGACAACCTACTGATAATGAAAGTAGGTATCAAGGCACCGAGTACATTCTTACAAGTGTGAATAAAGGTGTTGAGTTCGAACACTTGAAGAAACCATCAATCAAGAGACATTGATGTATTCCCAACTGTCGGTGGCGAGAGAACTTGCCACTCATGACTGCAAGCCTCTAGGTACTCATAGGACTCTAGGCCTCGTTTCCAGAATAAATGAGTTGAATTCGATGGAAGGAGACCCGCTGAAAGGAGAGCATTAAGGAATCTCTTATCAGTCAGCATGAGGTACAAATCAATAGTTAGATGATTTGGAGGAACTCAGACGAAGATGTTGTTCACGAACCAACTGCCCTGTGCATCTTTCGCATGCACCAAATGTAAGTAGTGCACGAAAAAGACCCTCTGAATAGCAGGCAATAATGAAAACTGCCAACAAAGGCGAGGAAAGCACCAATAAAGCTAATGGTATCCAAGACATTACATGAATCCCAATGTGTGAATAGATTTATTGTCGTCGAACACATGAGAAACCCCCTAGTCAATGACCAATGAGGAGATGTTGATTGTTGGGTTCAAGGTTGCCTACCCATAATGAAAGTAGGACCAGGGTGCACGGTGGAATACAACTTCATGTAACTCTAATACATACTGAGGGTATGACCGACATGCAAAGTCAAGAGTTCTGAGAAATGGTCGACATAAGCTTATAGACATCCTTTGAACAAGAGCATGAGACATATGGAGGACTCCGACAGCATAGATTTGATAATGAAACTTTGTGATGCAGAAGGCACCAACAAAAATCTCCATAGGGACTGGAAGAGTAACCAGTGGGAGGAGCAAACTCTAAGTAACGAGCTCAGCTTCCTAAGGTCATGTTAAACCCAAACTTTGGATGACAAGTGGACTCAAAAGTTTGTGCTTTGTTCAAAGGCGACACAACTGCTGCCAATATGAGATAATATTTTGTTCCCTCCCATCTTTTTTTGTTTTTTCATAAGCAAATGAATGCTATGATACAATGGAGGAAACGAGTGTCAGGAGTAAGCAACTAGTTCCAACAGTGGAACATACCTATGCTCAATGCAAGGCGTTGCATGCAAAATGTGGACACTCAGGGGAATGTTTCCCCATAGGAATCATGTGCGTCAAACGAGACAGGTTCCCCTACACATTTTGTAGCACTCTCTATGCATATCCTCTTACTATCTCATCTCCCTAGTGCCTCCGACGATGTCGTGGGAATCCATCTGGTTGTTGTGGACCCACATCTGCGTAACAAAGTAATTGTTAATACTTGATACCATCCAAAAAAATTGTGTTTTGTATTCTTTTTAAAAAACACAAAAAATTGAAATATATAAAATATTTTCATAATATCACCGTAGGCAGAATCTAGTGGCTATGGCATATCTGGATCTCCTTTGTAGTGGATCCCTGCATAGGGGTAGTCGTCTGTGGTTATCACTTGTCGAAGCCACCATATAAAGAACTCATCTTTGTAGGGGGGTGGCATACTTCCATCCCTGGAAGTATGCTACGTGTGAGGCACTCATATAGGTCCTTATCTAGGCTTTTTCAATCACATTGGTTATGTTCTTCCATTTTCCATCCACCATCCCTCATCTGGTGAAGTTCTCCCAATGCTTTTCCTTGGAAATCTCATCCATTTTGGCTTGCCAGATGTTGTTCATTATGATTTCTAGCTCAGTCGTAGTTTCCTTATTCAGCTTGTACTTCATCCGAGGTTCAATCAAGGTTTCACTAGTGTGGATTTGGCCTCTCATCCTCGACATTATCATACTACATTTGTGGTCGATGATTTGTTCCAACGATGCAGGCTTATTGGTTGATGGATCACACTCTTGTTGTTTACAACAGTTGCTTGAATGACCAAAGAATGAAAATAATGGGTTTAGGTCATGCGGTGCATCCATATTTATAGGATTTTCTTGGCAAGGTGTAATAAATTCACCTATAAAGATGTCTCGTCGACATACCTAAACATTTATTATAGGCATTACTTTTGGTTCATGCGAGTGATGTGCAAGACTGTTGGCTATTGTCTAGTCAATTGGCTTTGGTTGGTGGTTGGTTGAGTTGGATTGCTTATCTTGGTGACTTATGATGATTCAATCATTTTGTCTTTCTCGATCAACTCTGTGGGCACAATTTATTCTCCTCGGTTGATCGAGTGCGTCAACTTGGCCGATTTCTCTTCTCCGATTGGGTGGGTCCGCTCAGTCAATTAATTTTATTTGGTTTATTGTCTTTCAAAGGTCAATTTCATTATTTTGGTCCATCCAACCAACCTAGATGATTCTTCCCACATTGTTGATTCTTTTATCATAGTCGGTCTGGATTGCGTAGTTGATGTTCTTATGGTTGTCGATATTCTTGATTTGGTCATTTTTTCTAACACACTCACTTGATTTTTGAATGTCTCACTCACCTAATGTTTGTAAATCCCACTCTCTTGATTGTCTTCTTGCTCGCTTGTCTAATAGTTGGCACAAATCTTTCCCATGCAATTGTGATTGCTTCCTTCACATTGTAGGTTGTTCCATTGAATTTTCCTTATTGGTATGTTCCAGTTGACCAATTTTTCAATAAGGTTGCTTCTTTTTTATTTCTTTTGATGCAGTGTTTAAATGATAGTACTTATTGATGGTCCGGGTTGGATATGTCTTTTTTAAGTAAATCACTTCCCTTAGACAATTTTGTACCTAATTCTTCATAAGATATTGTTTTATTAAACTTTTTCTTCTCTTTTTTCTCTTTTTTTTTCAAAGTAGTTTTATATTTGGGACTAGATTGCCACAAAGTGGTTTTCAATCTAGTGGTTTCCATAGTGATCCATGCCCCTCCATTCAAAGTGGTTTTCAATGGAGGGGCATAGCCATGGAATAATATGGAAAAATATAAGATTATCACTGGTTGAACCAAGGGATTTTAAAAATCAAACCATTTTCCAAATGGAAACTCTTCAACATATGGAAATTGATCACAAGTGTTTTCAAATTATGCCATAAGGAAAATCTTGGAAGATGCCATAGTGACAATGCATGGAAGGTTACCCTTAGTGGGAAAATTAACAAATCATGGGATCATCACCAAGTCTAAGCTTGGAAGAATCTATCAAGGACACATATATTTTAGGTACCAACGAAAAGTGGTTGTTGCATTCATACGATCAAGATAGAGTCGATAGAATGATCATTCAACCAAAAGGTGGGAACCGTGGACTTTAGAACTATTAATTCCTTGATTATACCAAATCCTTGTGAGAACTTGATAGCTCAAGAATGAAAGGAGACATAAACGGTACCGAACAAAAGGAATAATGGGTGGACATGAGATTTTTTTCAACTAGTAATATTGGTGTATAATAATTATTTCAAATAGAAAAATATTTCCAAGACAAGATAGGACACACCTATGGATAAGAAAGGCAAGTAACTCACCTAAAATGCCAATTCACATTAAATTTGATAAGGAGCATTTTAAAATGAATAAGTAACCTTACTTATGCACAATCATTGACCCAATACAAGAAGTACACCTATAAGTGATTTTAGAGTTTACCTAGGAAACGAGCTTGGGTTTGTTCAAACACATAATCTCCTATAGTGATCACCATATTTCCAAAATAGGGTGCAACAATTGTAGCACTATGTCCATTTTGGATACCAAGAACAACATTGAAGATGAGAACTAATCCATCATCAAGAAAATAAATAAAGGAAGGAAAATTGACCTATCTTCTCAAGGATCTTTTGGGTGAGCTAATTTCTAAAAGTTTTCATAGTTTGGAACCTAATCCATTAGGTTTCACAACTCTGGAGAAATAAACACTCATGAATATCTAAGCACGAATCATGATACCTATGACCAAAGCTATACTTAGCAAGTGTTTTAATTTCCAAGGCACATTGAGGAATGGAATGAGGTGCATATCCGGGCTCAAATCAAGAAAAGTACAAAGTTCCTTCATTTTTTCTTGAAAACATCAACTATTACCACTAAGGCTAGAGATGAATATGGTGTCAAACACCTTCAAAGTGGAATGTACAAGGCTATAGTTAGAAGGATCAATGGAAATTTTGTTAGAAAAAAAGTGACACATTTTATCACATGTTCCAAACTTAGACATTAAGATCAATTAGACCACATAATTGAACACCAATGGAACATGCTACTTAGACATGTAAAATAGGACCACTGGAGCCATTTGTTAATGTATAAAACTATGTGTTTTCATTGGTGGTCACATTCATTCCTTCTATTTTGCATTCTCATGGCCATAAAAAATGAATTTATATTGGTCCATTACTTCGACTCGAAGATGTGGGTGAAAAAACTTAACCATAACTCACCCATAACTATCGAGCAATAGAAGAGGAAGTATGGGGATGGTGTTTGTAAATGAAATGACATAAAGGAGAGGGGGTGGAACAACTTGAGGCCCATGACCAACTAGAAATTAAAGAAGTTAGAGCTTTGTTTGAGATGGTAGGTTACTTCTATATTCATGTTTAGCATTTTCTGGATCACCCAATGACCCTCACAAAATTCATTCGAAGTGAGGTGGCCATTCATGAAGTCTACCAACAAGGGTACTTGAAAAATTAATAGTTTACTAAGGTCAAGAAGGCCACACCATATAAATTTTACCACAAACATGGCTTGGGTGATATTTCTCCAAGGAATAGTTTGAAGAGGAAGCTAGAACAATTTATTTATCGAACCAAGATACTTGAAGAAGCAACGATCCAATTGGAGAAGGTAAGACTTGAATTTGAAAACTCAACAAAAATATTTGACAACATTCTCTTTTAAGTAAATAAAATCAAGGGTCGGGCATGGAGGCTTGACCATCCTACTCTTCGATAAATAAAGATGGATGCAAAATTGGTCAAAAGTGAATGAGTGCCATCAAAGGTCGAATTGTATCGACATCCTCATTACCAAGAAAATCTACAAGAAAGGCAAAAACTCTTGACTTCGAAAGAGGTAAATGCCATAAGTAATGACCTTCATGGAATATCAAGTCAAGGAACAATTGTGTGATGGAATATCATGAAATACCAACAACTACAATAAATCGACAAAACTATCACACTACATGGAAAAAAGGGACAATAAACTATGTAACATCAAACTATTAAAGGATCAACACCAAAAATATTTGAATATGGATGGATTGATAACCATTAGTGGGATCAAGAGTAAAACTTTGTGGAGATCTTATTACTAGGTTTTATCCAATGTAAAACCCTTAGCTTCAAAGCTTTGAGGATAGATATTTGTGAATGGGGTACTGTATTATGACACTAATGGGGCTTGTAAGGGGTCATATGTATATGCAAATAGCAGGTTGGACTGGTAGTGGAACTACATGAGAAATGAATGAGAATACATATAGAGAGAGGTCAATAGAGTCATTATTACATAAATTAACTTGTGGTTATCATAATTGGATGTACTTGAGTTATTTGGGAATTTTTCTTCTAATATCAAAGGAGTTATTGTGTAAGTCATCATAGTGATACTTTTGGGACTTGTGCTCCATGTGCTTATTTGGTGTACATTGTGTGTATGCAAGTTTAGTACGATTTCTTGTCTATTGGATTCATAATAAGTCGGACATTCCAATCAAACGTTATACCAAATTTAAGTTGAAGTAATGTTTTAGACCCTTCTGTGGGCGTTGATCTACAAATTTACCATGCACTTAATATAAACATGTGATATCTACTTCAATTTTGATAAAAATGAATCTATAACAATACAAAATGTATTTTCATGATTGTAACTAGCCTCACTCATTTTGGATATTCCCAAATGGAGTTATACCCAGTTTACCCAACCCGACTCTTTTTATCCTTTCTTCATAGGGTGAATTATATGCCTTGAAACAACTTGATTTTTACACCTGATGACCAAAATTTTCAGTTATAACACCCAAAGATGTATTATGTTAGATCAATTAGGTCACAATGATATGGATTGGGGAATCTTCAAAGGTACTTTATTTACTGCACCGTACTTGTTTTAGTAGGATTTTAGAATTGGATATGAACCATACCTTATATTGACCATATCTCATAGAAATTGACATCAATTTTGTTGAAATTTTGACCGAAAACACTATTGTGTGCCTTTGTTCTAAAAAATCAAGTGACACATAATTTGAAGTTGAAAGTAGAAGATCTTATCCACAAATTATTGCAACTTACAAGTTTTGGCATTGCTTAAGGATTGGTCTTGAATATGGACCTATATGAGTTGCATCCTACATTTGCACACAAATTCTACATCATTTTTTAATATAAATACTCACATATGTCTTCTTTCAAAATATTAAGTGGATCACAATTTGGATATCCCTAGAAAAAGTCATGGCTTTGATACTGAAAGGTACTCCTTGAAAGTATTAGTTAGAAACTTTCATGTTTTAATACCACTTTTAATAATCCAAATTACATAAAATAATATGATAAACTCAAATGCACCAATTCTAGATGTAGAACACAACTCCCAATAATGATATTAAAGTTGAGTTAGACAATCATTATATGTTTTTTTTTTTTTTTTTAAGTAAAAAGAGGGAAGTTCATGCTATATTAATTAACAAAAAATACAGTTGTTCCTGGACTATCATTTGTTCCACCACCTAAGCGGAAACTGAAACGGTGTCAGTCCTTGTCCAAAATAGACCAGTTTACCAATAGTCCTGCCCGTAGGAAACCAGGACTGGTGGAGTTTCATTGTCTAAACTATGACTATTGTCTTATGGAAATTAACTATAATCATAGATAGAGCTGTAAAAGTAAGACTAGAATCTTTAAGCAAGACCATGACAGTTACCCGGTGACGTCTGAGGTGGCATCCATATCCTGATCATGTTCCTCAGCTAGAATGACAAAAAACTGCAAGCAAGTTGGGCATCTCTGTCCCGATGGCGCATTGGAGAAGGCGTCATAAAGCATGTATAAACACTGGCCCATGAGGGTGCCACGGTGGACATGGTCCGTCATTTGGCCCCTCAGATCAAAAAGCAAGTCAAGGAGGTTCGGGTGGAGGAGAGGTGGCATGACATGCCATTGACTCTGCATGGAAGAAATGGGAGTTGGCATGAAGACTGTGCCACCCTCCCTTGTCGTGTCTCCCTGATGCATTTCCACGGGCTCGCTTGAAGATACTTCTCTGTGCCGCTCCAGGTCTGCTTCCCTACCAGCTCCCTCACTTCGTTCACTTTCATCCAAGGTGGCTCCAGCTTCTAAGACTACAGTCTGAGAGGTCGTTTCTTCTGGTATCTCCTCCTCAATGAAGCAGGTGGAGAATTCTTCCTGGTATCTCTATCTTGATGTTTCTTGGTGACAGGCATGGAGGCTTCCGCTCGAAAGTCACTTGGTGGCGCCCAATTGTCAGGCATTGTGAAGAGAAGATGCTCTGGAGGGTCCTGAATTAGCTCCTCCAGGATAACTTCTTCAACGTATGCCATTGGTGGCCCCATGATAGGTTCTGCAACCAGCAACCTGGGAGGTATTCTGAGCTCAATCCTTTTGTGCAAAATTTTGGTCCGAGCAATGGAGAGTGCTCTTTCCATCCTTTGCATCTACCTCCGTTCGGCAGAAAAGGCATACCAGGCTGAGCCATGGCGTGGCTTCCCTCGTCTGCGGGGCATCGAGGTGAAGAAGCAAGTAAATGTTGTGCAGAGGGCGTAAAGGTCACTGCTCTGAGGCTTCCATTTGCATAGATGATGCAGAATGAGTCAAAAATGGAAGAAGGCAGGGCTCAGGCATGTCAATAGCAGGAGGGTCGACGGGACGTTCATTGCCATTAAGTCCCCCTCCTAAGTGAGCTGCATAACTAGACTTATCGTGCGAGGGGCGAGTTCTCTATCAGGTGGGTGGTAGTTGGAGCTATCTCCCATCCTTAATGGTGAGGGGATGGGAGTCGGTCGGCCTCATTAATGGCCAGGCCTGGCTCCACTCCATGTGTCTCCGATGGACTACGTGGCACCCCATCCGGGGGACAATCATTATATGTTATTATCACAAGAATCACCAATAAATTTATTACATCTATATAAAATTATCATGTACCCAATACCCATATCTATTAATAAATATGTCAATCTCCTATATCTATAAATTTATTTATTAATAAGTATGTCAATCTCCTATATCTATAAATTTCTAGAAATCCAATGTAAAAACAAACTATACTCCTAAACATTCATTGAATGTAAAGAGAAACTGCTATACATAACCCTAACCCTTTATATTCACTAAACTCTATCCCTTTATATTCACTAAAGTTCCATCGCACACTCTCGTTAAATTAAAACACCTTAAGCAAACTACAGAAACCCTTTATATTATGAAGTGTCATAACATACTCCCATTAAATTCACATCATGGACAAATGAGGTGTATACCACTTTAAGCAAACTTAAAAATCCATTACCTAATTATACTCACCAAGCCCTAACCCTTTATATTCACTAAAGTTGCATGGCATACTCTCAATAAATTAAAAAACCTTAAGCAAACTACATTAACCCTACCCTTTATGAAGTGTCATAACATACTCCCATTAAGTTCACACCATGGACAAATGAGGTGTATACCACCTTAAGCAAACTTTGAAATCCATTACCTAATTAATAAGGTTCTTGAATCTTTTAAAAATGTTGTGGCTAATTGCAACCCAAACCATTTGTTGGGCTCCAATCTAGGAAGAGTTAGTGGAAGCTTTTAGAAAATTACAAGATTGATTTACAATTTTTTTTTCTTTTTAACTTTAAAATTAGTAGAATGGTTTAAGCCGATCTTTTTGACATACATTTAACTCATCCATCACCATGGTTTCTATCAACGTGCATCTAAAACAATATGAGCACATTATGCCAAAATCATTATCTGTGCCAAGGTGAAACCGTGAAAAACTAACTAAACGTTACATATGGACATACATTTTAAAATGACATGGACCATTCATGTTAACCATTTGTGTATGATCTTTTCAAGGGTAAAAAATCATTTACTTTTATCAATTTGTCAATAAGAATTCACGATGAGTTTTTTTCCCCGAAGAATTAAAAAAAATGATAATTTTTTACTCATAAGAAAGAAAAGAAGTTATATTTTATGCACATATATATATTAACCATGGAAATTGGTAATTGGTAGGTTTGATCCGGGCTAGGTCTGAAATCAAGCCTTGTGGTTGCCACTATAACCCAAGAATATATCTCACAACTGCAAAACAAATATACTGATAACTTGTGACTTATCAAGGGTCGAGGTATCTCGAAGCCTACCGGAGTGGACCTCTATCCCACGGGTCGTCTACCCTTCTAGCCTTATCACAATGACCCAACATGTCCACTTTAAGGGAATTGAACTAGGGTGGGGAGTATAACAAACATGCTACCCAACCATCCGAGCTATGAACCTGGGACTATATTTTACAAGTATTACAATAGCGTTTCATAAAAACTAAGAAGATGATTCTTCTTATTTAAAATATATATGTGAGAATATTGATAATTAGAATAAGTTGGAAGGAAGTTTCGGTTTGCGGTTACCGCCTTTGAAAAATATGTCTCTTGCAGCATAGAACCCTGAGTGAGAGCCACAGACCCTCCCTTTCTCCCACAACTTGTCATTTCTGGTCATCCCCTACACTTTTCCGGCTCCTTGCTCCCTTTCCAACTCCACCTTCCTGTCTTGGTTCCTTTCACCGATGACGTTTTCCTTTGCACGTTGTACGAAGAGCATGTGTCTCCACATGGTCATGAACACATGGCATCCTCAAATGATGAAGAAGGTTTTTGTTTCCCCTGAAGATTTTTTTGAAAGGGTTAGTTTATCTAATTTCCCCCATCGCACATGTCTACAATCAATTTCAGAAGTTTTAGCCTCTGTAGCTGAGCGTGCCAGATATGGCGTGAATCCGAAGGAAACTATACAGAGTCTGGACGCAGGCCTTTTTGGCCTTTTCAAGAAGTCTCATTTGGCTTCTCTGGGTGTTTCTTATTCTGAGGTCTTTCGTCTCCCCAGTGCTTAGAAAAATAGAGCAAGCGTTCAGGAAGAAGGTAAAGATTCGTGCAAAGTGCCAGCTCCAGCGGGCTCTCTCTGGAAAAATCCGCTAAGTGCATTATAGAAAGGAGTGGTCATGTGAGGATGGTTGTTGGAGAAGAAATTTCTATTGATGAAATTCCCCAGGTTGCAGGGAAATTGCTCGTGGAAAGATTTAATGGCTCGGGTTGGTTGGATCACCAATGGAAACCCTTGCTTGGATATTCCTTGGTAGTACATTTTCTCGCCAGGGGTTGGATTTCCTTCCTATTTCAATATGATGAGGACTACGACTTATTTCAAAATAAAAACTTGTTCTAGGGTTAGAAAGGTCTAACCTTGAAACCTTGGACTGTGGACTTCGATTCTCTAAAAGAATATGTGTCTATTATGAAGGTTTGGGCGATATTTCCAGGATTACCCTTGGCTTTCTAGTCTAGAGAAGTGATGGAGGCAAATGGAAACAAATTGGGCTTGGTTGTTAGGCTTGAGCGAAGCTGGCCCTCTAAAAAAGATCGGCGGTGGGCATGGATCCCGGTCGAGGTGGATTTAAGGGAAGGTTTGGTTGGAAGCATAGATTTAATCTTTGCCGACAAGACCTAGCATCAGAAGGTAGACTACTGGAGGCTACCATTCTAATGTTACGATTTCCATGAAGTTGGTCATATTCACGCCTAGTGTACTCATGTTTCACCCTTGAGCCAGACATCCCCCCAATCCTGGAGAACCAAGTCAACAATCAGGTAAAAGGAAGCAATGGAAGTCTTATCTGTAGAAGCAAAGAGTGTTAGAGTCAATTTGGATTCTAATAATGTGATATCCACCATCACGGCTCTTGGTGACCTGAACAAGAGCGCACCCGACTCAGGTATGGGTTTTCCTTCCCCTGATCCCATTCCTTTTTTCCCGCCTGTTTTGGTCCTTGAAGTTCCCCTCTCAGTTCACCCCTAGGCTCCCTTTTCCATCCCTTCCCCTCCTTCCATGTCCATGACAATGGAAGCTCCCTCTCTCGAGGAAGTTGTTTCCCTAGATGCATCTACCCTCCCTCCCCTAGTCGTATTACCATCAACCTCCTGGATGAAACCCACCCTTTTGGTGTCTCCCCCTCATCCTGCTCACCTGTTGGAGCCTTCTCGGTCTTCCCCTCCCAAGGGCTCTTGCCTTTACCCCGATATTGTTGAAGTCTTGAATTCCCAACCTGTCTCCCCTGCCAATAGCTATGCATTGACATCTAAGGATCATCCAAAATATCCCAACCCATCCAAAGGGGTTTGTCCCTAGACGCTCCCCCCTTTTCTCAGGCTGGTAGGAAATCCCACCTGTCAAAAGAAAAAGAAAAAGCAGTGGCGAAAATATGCTAAGGAACCCAAGCCACCATCACAAGGGCCCTTAGAGTGGGTAAATCTCTTCTTGTTGAGGCGTGATGATTATGTTATATTTCAATATAAGAGGGGTTGGGGGTGCCCCAAAAAAATTGTCTCTCAAAATATTGTTCCTACGCTTGAAACCTAATATCATTATGATCCAGGAGAATATGTGCTTCGGTGAAAAAACTAGGGAGATGTTTAGTCAATGACTTAGGAATTGGTCTTTTTGTATTGTTGATATGGATGGTATGTCGGGGGGCCTTCTCACAAGATGGAGCCCTGGTTTTCAGGCTTTGTATTCGTCCTCAATTCGATCCTCTATCTCGGTCAAGTTAAAGCATAAAAATAGTGATTTTGATTTTACTATTCTTAATATTTATGGTCTATACTTTGATAGGAACCCCTTCTAGGAGAATTTGATCTTTGCAGGTGCTTTCTCTAATCCATATGGATGTCAATGGCCTCACACCTATTCCAACTAGTTCATTTTGGCAGTTTTTCAGTTGGTCGGTTTTTTCCTAGTTTTCAGGTCCCTGACTTCCAAGGCCATTTTGAGGGCCTAAATAGCGTTTTTAGGGCTCGCCATAGCCAGAATTTTAACTGGGTTAGAGCTTGATGACAACATCTATATTTCTAGGATAGACCTTTCCAACTGGCTATCGTGCACCTAAAACATAGATCGTATGCAAAAGTTATGACCTCGGGAAGTTGATGTACTAGCCTACCCCAACGGGGCCCACATGACTTTTGGCGCTTCATCTCCCAGGGTTAGGTTTTTGGATGTCTACGGTTTTGGCATTCATGTTTATTGGAAAAATGTCTTCAGAGCCTCATTCTAATCATCTTCTTGCGAATGAGCACAACTGTCACATCTCTTCTCAAAGATAAGTCACCACCATTCCATAAAGCTTGTTTTCCGTTGCATTTTACAGTTTTAGCTTATTTCCTTATTGAATAGAAACCAGTTTTATTGTATCTCTGTTATTCTGTCTTAAACATATTTTAATAATTTGTATTCATTTCATTATGCTCATAAAATCCAGATCAATGGTATCAGGGTGGTCTGCTCCTTGTTGTTATTAATCCATGTCCCCAACGAGGTCAGGGTACAAAGAATTGGGTCTCGATCTTGTTTCTCTTGAGGACAAAATCTCTCGCACGCCCAAGCAACCTCTCATTGTAGGAGAAAAAAAATATGATGCAATAGGAGATCCTTTCAAAATGTTGCTTGAGGAATCTCTCATGCAACAGAGGAATGAGATGATGGATAGTTTTGTGCAAATCCTTCAGTGACTACCGACATGCGATGCATCTTCCTCGAGCGGAAGCGCCACCCCCTTTAACGTACAAATCAAATTTCATATTCCTATATTTGAAGGTCAGATAGCCACAGATGTTGTAGACAAATGGTTGAATCTACTACAAGGGTTTTTTTATGTCCATAACTTTTTGAATAGAGAAAATATTACTTTTGCGCTCCTCAAAGTCATTCCCCGTGTCAAAGATTGATGGGAAACTTTCTATGAGCAGAAGGAAACATAGGAACCCTCATTATTTACAGTCGCGGTCACTTGGGAATCCTACAAGGATGCTATTAAGGAACAATACTACCCTATCAGAAGCTATGACGACTTGTATACAAAATGGATCACGCTGCGGCAAGAAAGAGACCAAACAGTGTGAGGGTTCACAAATATCTTCCATACCTTGCGCACCAAGTTGGGTATCAAAGATTCAGAGTGACATTTGGGGCTCAAGTATCGTGGTGCCATGCATAGATACATCTAGACTGAAATGAAATTTCTGGACATCTTGTCCTTGGGTGCGGCCTATCAATATGCTGTCAAAATCAAGCAGAAGCTCAAACAAAAGACACAAAAATTTGGGCCTGGGAACCCCTCACAGCAAAAGCAAGGAAAGAGCAGCCCCAACCCGTAAAACAAAGGATAGAGCAAAGATGGATATTATCAAGACAAATATTCCAATCCGCAAGAAAATAAGGACATCGAAAAGGCAAAGAAAGATATCGGGAAGTGGTGCGACTTCCATAAGAACCCTTGGCATAACATTGTTGATTGACGCTCAAAGATGTCGTTGGTGGATGAAGTGAAAGCCTCTGAATCATATGCAGGTTCCGACTCTGAGTCAGAACCATAAATGGGGAGATAAATCATTGACGTGGAACCTAGTGCCACTGTTGCTACCACCAAGCTCCAACCTGGTGATCCAGATGAGCCAGAAGAAGGCAAGCACCTTTTCCATTCATAGATATGGGTAAAAGGCACCCCGCTGCACTTCATTGTTGATAGTGATAGCCAAGAGAACCTCATCTCAATAGAGGTCGTCAAGCGGCTAGCCCTGTCGACAACGCAAAACCCGCAACCTGACACCATTGGATGGTTTCGCCAAGGAAACGATCTCTGTGTCAGCCAACAGTGTCGATTGTCATACGACATCAAGCCCTTCAAAGACAAGGTGTTGTGTGATGTTTCTCCTCTCGAAGTTTGTAATGTTCTTTTGGGCCAACCTTATTTATGAAAATGTCATGTTATATATGAGTCTAGGCCTCGTAGTTTTATTATTACTTTGAACAAGAAATTGTACAGGACACCCGAGGCAGTCCCACCTAGTTTTATTTCCTTGATCTTTGCCAAGCAATGCAGGAAGGTCATCTCTCAGACCGAGAAATTTGTCTTCTTTGTGATTCACTCTCAGAGTGAGTGAAATATTTCAACCACATCCAGGGCCTCTGCGGTCGATCTCTCCACACAACAAAATCAAGTGGATAAGATCATGGAAGAATACTCAAATGTCTTCTCCTCACCTACTCGGGTACCTCTGCACTGCCAGGTCAAGCATCCCATCGATGTGACCCTTGATGCACCACTACCCAATGGGCTATTCTACCGCCACTCTCTATTAGAAAATGAAAAGATCAAGAGGCAGATCCAAGAACTGGTCCATAAATGGCACATCCATACGAGCTCATCACCTTATGGGAGCTCAATCGTGTTGGTCAAAAAAAAAATACGAGACTTGGCAAGTCTGCATTGATTATCAGGCCCTGAATAAAATCACAATCTGGAACCGGTACTCGATTCCCCAAATCGACAACCTCCTTGACCAACTCACTGGGGCCAAATACTTCAGTAAGATTGATCTGAAGTCTCGCAACCACTAGGACCCAATAGAACAGACAGATGTATGGAAGATTACCTTCAAGTCAAAAGAAGGTCTTTTCGAATGGTTGGTCATGCCCTTTGGTTTGAAAAATGCCTCAGCAACTTTCATGACAATGATGGACGATATCCTATGAACTTTCATCAATAATTTTGTAGTGGTGTATATGGAAGACATTATCATCTACATAGAGACTTGGGCAGAGCAATTGCAACATATTCAATAGGTTTTGCACACCCTTCAGTAGCACAAGCTATATGCAAACTTAGAAAAATGCTCCTTCGGCATGGACAAGGTCCATTACCTAGGCTTCGTCATTAATAAGCAAGGTGTGAATGTGGATCCAACCAAGATCTAGGTCATCTGTGACTGGCCAACCCCAACCACACTCACTGAGCTTCGAAGCTTCTTGGGCCTCGCAAATTTCTATCGCAGAATCGTGTTGGGATTCTCTCATATCGCATGGGTTCTCGGCCAAGTAACCAAGGGTGGTGGTAAGGTAAAATTTGTGTGGGGTCTGTCCCAACAACAAGCCTTCAATGATTTGAAGAAATGCTTGTGCTCATCCCCAGTAATTTCATTATCGGACCTGCAACATTCCTTTGAGATTGAGACATATGCTTCAAACTATGTTGTGGGTGTCGTCCTCACTCAGCATGGCCACCCTGTGGCATATCATAGTGAGACACTATCACATGTTGTCCATAAGTACCCTACTTAAGATAAAGAAATGTACTCCATTGTGCAAGCCTGCTGCCAGTGGAAACATTACATTCTTGGGAAGGACATTGTCATCCACACTGATCACAAGCCACTACAATTCATGCAAACCCAATGCAAATTGTAGAATGACTGCCATCATAAGTGGTCCACATACTTGCAGTAGTTCCACCTCAACATCAAGTATAAAACATAAAGTACCAACTGAGTTGTTGATTACCTCAGCCGACCTCCAGTTGTGACACTCACCACGGTGCTAGAGTCTTTCGGTCATGAGAGCTTTAGATGGCCCCACCTCTACGAGACAGACCCTGACTTCGCCACCACCTACAAATTATTGGGCGCAAACTTAGTTGTCGCTAATTTCCATCTTTAGGACGAGCTATTGTGCCATCTGGTCCATCTTTGCGTTCCATTAAGCAAGGGAGCGAAGCTAATTTGGGATGCTCACTACAGTCAGGTGGCAGGACACTTTGACATCGAAAAGACAACGATAGTGCTGCAGAAACATTTCTACTAGCCGAATCTTCGACAGGATGTCGGCAAGTATATTAGGTCCTACACCGTTTGCGTTATTGCCAAACCGACCACTAAGAAACAGGGCTTGTACACCCCTCTGTTGACTCCTGATAGGCCATGGGAATCCATCTCAATGGACTACATGTCGGTCCTTCTGTCCACCAAGAGGGGAAATGACTGTGTGTTTGTAGTTGTTGATCACTTTTCCAAGATGGCGATTATGGTCACCTAGAAGAAGAGAATCACAACATAGGCCATTGCCAAGCTCTTCTTTGAACGCTTATGGGTACATTTTGGGATCTCACAAACCATTGTCTCAAATCGGGATAGTTGGTTCCTCACACATTATGGTCGAGCCTCTGGTCAGTGTCAGACACCAACCTCATCAAATCCACTGCCTTCCACCCCCAGAAAGATGTCCAAATTGAGGCCGTCAATCAGATGATCTTGCATATCCCGCGCATGTACAATTCCAAGCACCCCCACACATGGGATGAGAGTCTTCCCTATGTCCATCATAGCTAAAAATGAGCCCTGCATAGCTCAACTGGCCACAACCCCTTTCAAGTGGGGTCGGGATTCTAACCATTGGGCCCCATGGATGTTTCACTACCCCTAGAGGCCACCTCAACTGACTCGTCCCCTGCTCCACTAGAAGTTGGTAAATCCACCCGGTTCATTGAGCGGATGTAATGTCCCTTTCCAAATAGGATCTCCATAGAGGAGGCTTAATGGTCTAAACCACCCCGTTAGACTATATCTAGGGCCAGAAAAGGGGTAAACAGGGTTACTAGAGGTCACTCCAGTCACAGGTGTTATTTTTGGAAAGTGACATTGAGCTAGAAAGGGTTAAAAGCGCTTTTAAGTCATTATGAACTAAAAATAGAAGTCAACAGTGAATTAGGGTTTTAGCAGTGATTTAGGTTTTTGGAAGTCAACAGTGAATTAGGGTTTGAACAATGATTTAGGGTTTTGGAAATCTATAAAGGAAGGTTCGGCGACCTAATTCATCATTATGCAGATTATGACTTGTCATTGAGGAGAGAGGTGCATCTCAGGAGAGATAGTTCAGTGGATTCCATGAGGAAGACACCAGTTGGATGATTTCGATGTTGAGAGACACACCTTAGTCACCAAGAAGATCACACAGGTCTTCCATCATCCTTCAACAATAGTTACTCAGTGTTCAACAGCAAGGGCGCATTCATCTAGAGGGAGGGCGCAACTTCTGGGAGGTTTATAGATCGACTTGTCCCATCCAGAGAGATTTTAGAGATTTCCCTCCGACCCATTTGAGAGGAAGGCAAGGCGCATCTTTTTCCTGGTTCCTCACCAGATTCCGACAGAGGAATCATCTGGGGCGTATTTTCCAGACTTAGGAGTGTGACACTTTTGGCGGATACATTCAGGGTTCTCGAGCAAGCATCATGCCATATTCAGAGAAACCCCTCCAACCCATTTCCCAGTAGACCAAGACAGTCATTTTGAGACACATCTCATCCAATTCCGATGGTGGAATCACTAGGATGCATTTTTCCAGAGAAAGAGGGGCGCATTTCCCCCAAGGGGATCCATCTAGGGTCCAAACCCACTAGTAGAGGGGTCCGACAGTTACCAGTACTAAGGACTAGGGTAGGGCGCATCATTTGGGACAGTTTCCAGGCCATTCCGAAAGGTATAGCTCCTAGGGCAAACTTCCCAGGCTTCCAGAAGTTACCGTACGAGCTGCCATAGTTCCAGTGCACCCATTGATCCCGCAGTGCTCACATATTCCAGGTATTATATTTTGTTGTTTATTTGTATTCCGACTAACATCCTTTTGTATTTTGATCTAGCCGAGTGTTGTTGTTTTATTCAACCACATTCAGCCTTTTGTAATCCACAGAGATATCATAATATAAACTTTCCAGTCCTTTGTCACATTTATTATTTGTATGACCATTTATATGTTGTAAACGATTAATATTACACACACATTGGCAACATTTCCTAGACTAGCCAAGTCAGGAACATTATAGCAGATCCAACACATCCACCAATAGGTTCAAGATATTTTACAGAAGTCCAATGCCAAGTATAAGTAGTGCCATGATCAACACCGGGTGCCATAAGTCTCAGATGGGAGACAAAGTTTGGTTGCACTTTTAGAAAGAACACCTTACAGGGCCCCATCGAAAGTTTCGCCCACTCCGTTATAGGTCATACACCATCACCAAGGTTGTGGGTGACAATGCTTTCGAGCTAAAAATTCCCCCTTTCCTTGGCCTTTACCCAGTATTCAACGTGGTTATCCTTCGACCTTATTTCCCACCATTATTGGACACCTCAGAGATAGCAGAGCACTTGACACCCACAGAGCTCAACCTTGGCTGCATGCAATAGGCATCCAGTGATCATATTGTGGACACACAGGTCAAGGGCACTCGACAACAAAGGATCCAACTTCATCGAGTTGTCAAATCAGGGCAACTCTTGCACCAAGGCAAGTGGCTCACCTGAGGCCAAATTCAACATAAATTTCCTCATCTGATGGGAGAAATCAACACAATGGAGACCATTGCTTCCTAAGGAGGGAGTACTTATCCAGATGGATGTCAGTGGCCTCCCACCTATTCCAACTGGTTCATTTTGGCAGTTTTCCGGTTTGGCAGTTTTTTCGTAGTTTTCGAGTCCCTGGCTTCCGAGGTTGTTTTGAGGCCCTAAACAACGTTTTTAGGGATCGCCACAGTTTGACTACTAACTAAGTTTGGGTCTATTAGCGTCGGAAGTCACTCCTGGATTTCTTGCAAGAGCAGAGCCCGACACCCATCAGTTTAATGTCACAATTTGTTTATAAAGGGGTGACCGAATGGAGATAAAGACTCGAGGAGATATCACTCTAACTCAAAGACTGAGTCTAGCATGTATGGGATGAAGGAGGTCTTGATCTAACTTCAGCTAGTGGGTTGATTA
>JASDQU010307912.1:99411-109739 GCA_032191745.1 Picea mariana
TTCGGCCATATTTCCCACCATTATTGGACACCTTAGAGATAGCAGAGCAATTGACACCCATTGCTCAACGCTGAATACATGCAACATGCATCCAATGATCAGATTATGGACACATAGGTCAAGGGCACTCGACAACAAAGGATATATCTTTATCGATTTGTCAAACTAGGGAAATTCCTGCACCAAGGCAAGTGGATCACCCAGGGCCAGATTCAACATAAATTTACTCATCTGATGGGAGAACTCAATGAAATGGAGACCATTTATTCCTAAGGGGGGAGGATTTATCCAGATGGATGTCGATGGCTTCCCACTTATTCCAACTGATTCATTTTGGCAGTTTTCCAATTTGGCAGTTTTTTCCTAGTTTTCGGATCCCCGACTCTCGGGACCGTATTGAGGCCCTAAACAACGTTTTTAGGTCTCACCACAATTAGTTAATAGCCCGAGTTAGATCCTAACTACAACATGTGTAGTCCTCAGATAGACCTTTCCAATGGGCTATCGTGCGCCTAAAACAAAGATAGTATGCAAAAGTTACGACCCCAGGAAGTTGATGTACTAGATTACCCCAACGGGGCCCACATGACTTTTGGTGCTTCATCTCCTAGGGTTAGGTTTTTGGATGTATAACGTTTTGGCATTCATGTTTATTGGAAAAATTCTTTAGATCCTCATTGTAATCATCTCAGAGATAAGCCACCACCATTTCAGAAAGCTTGTTTTACGCTACATTTTACAGTTTCAGCTTATTTCCTTATTGAATAGAAACTAATTTTACTGTATCTTCGTTATTCTATGTTAAACATATTTTAATAATCTGTATTCATTTCGTTCTACTCATAAAACCCAGATCATTCTCCAACCCCCATCTGGTGCTTGGGGGTATTTGAATTTTACCCTCTCCCTTCGAGAGGTTTTGGGGGCGAACCCCATAGTGGATCGACAAAGATGTTTCTTCTTATCTTTCTTAGAGAATGCTCGACTAGTGGATCTTGAACCCGTTAAGTTAGCTCCCACCTGGAGAAATTTCATAATAGAAGATGAGGAGGTGGTGAAAAGACTGGATTGGTTTTTTGTCTCAGAGGTATTGCTGGGAATGGGTATCAGATTCAAATCCTTGGTTGAGATTGGAGGAATTTTGGACTATCGTCCAATTTCTTTACTGTGGGAAATTGGTTTTGATTCTCCCCCAACCCCTCTAAAATTTAGTCAAGTTTGGCTGGAAGAAGAGGACTTTAGGAAGCTGGTATCGTCTTTGTGGGAAAATCTCTCTCCCCTAAAACCCGAAGCATTGATGATTCAATTTGAAGCAAACATAAAAAGGCTGAAAGGGGCCATCAAAAAATGGTTGCCCATATGAAGAGCCCGAAGGCAATGGAACTTGTTGGAAATAGAAGAGAGGCTCTCACATTTATATAATATTTTAGATGGGGGCCTTCTTTCAGGGAATCAATTAGAGGAGTTCAAAATTTTGGAGGACCTTCGATCCTCATGGTTGAAAAAAGAGGAACAAGAGTGGCGTGTTAAAAGCAGGGCCCTTTGGATTAAAGCTAGTGACAACAATACAAAATTATTTCACTAGTTTTCTAATTATCGAAGGAATCTCAACACGATATGGGAAATAAAGGGCGAGGAAGGGAATATGGCAAGTTCTTTCAAGGACAAGGTTGAGCTTGGTGTAAGGTACTTTAGCAAACTCTTCTTAGCCCCAGTTGTGTGCCCAATCCAAGAAATACTGGAAGTTGTTGGAAAATTCCCTTCAGTCTTCTCAGAATATATGAATCAATCATTGGAAGAAGAGGTCTCGAAGGTGGAATTGTGTTCGACCCTTTCCTCCATGAAGAATGGAAAAATGCATGGGTCTGAATGGTTTTATAGTTGAATTTTACAAATCCTTCTACAATCTCCTAAAAGATGACATGTTCTTGGTGGTGAGGGAGTCTCAAAGGGAGGGCAGGGTTCACGATCTCTAAACTCCACTTTCTTGTGTCTCATCCCTAAAAAACTAAACACATAATCTTTTGAGGATTATAGGCCGATTTCATGCTGCAACATAATCTACAAATTATTATTCCAAGATTATCTGAAGAAGATTGAGGCCGATTCTTAGCCAGATCATAGCGGAAGAGAAGTTTGGATTTTTACACAGTATACAAATTCATGATGCTATAGCTATTGCTCAAGAGGTTCTCCATTCTATCAGGAAAAAAACCCCTTAATGCGGCCATCCTTGAGCTGGACCTATCAAAATCTTACGACAAAGTTAATTGGACCTTTATGCATTTGGTGCTCATTCAGATGGGGATGAACTTGAATTTTGTAAACTTGATTATGGGATGCTTACAGAGTGCCTCTTTCATTGTCCTCATCAATGGGGCCTCTTACCTTTTTTCATAGCCTCGAGAGGCATCCTTCAGGGTTGTCCCGTTTCCTCTTTTTGATTATTGTTGAGGCCCTCAGTAGATTGATAAAGGAGGCTCGATCCAATGGCCTTATAAGAGGGGTTATAATTTTTGAATATGAAGAAGTATCTCATCTACTATTTGTGGATGATATTTTATGTAGTATGGTCAGATCTCACAGGGACCTCTCTTCCTTTAAAAGCATCCTAAACCTTTATTGCAGCGCCACAAACATGATGGTCAACATGGAAAAATATTGTATTATCCTCAACCATTGTTCTGAAGCCGAAGGGACCTCCCTTTTTAATATTTTCCCAGCTCAAAGAAAAACTCTAAATGAAGGTTGAAAGTACTCGGGTTTCCTTCTAAAACCAGATTATTATAGGAAAAAGGATTGGAGTTGGTTAATCAGAAAAGTGGAGGCTAGGATCTTCGTTTGGGTGAATAGGATGTTGTCCATGGGTGGAAGATTGGTGTTACTCAAAGCAGTTTTAGAAAGTATTCTTGTGTATTGGAACTCCATTGTCGCAATTCCGAAGGGAGTTCTGGAAAAAATTCGCAGGTTAAGTTTTCATATTTTATGGGCTGGTTAGAAATTCCCAAGGGGTATTCAACTGGCTAGTTGGAAATCTATCACAACCACAAAGGAATTGGGGTGATGGGGTTTAAAGGACATTCTCCCTTTTTCTCGAGCTCTATCCGTAAGGAATTTGTGGATATCAACTCAAGGGTGTTCGCTTTGGATCAGAGTTATGAATTCAAAATACTTCCCAAATCAATCTATTATTGAATGGTTTCACTCTCTAATTAACTCATCTAAGGGTTCCATTGTATAGAAATCCTTGGTGCAATCCTTTCCACTAGTAGGAAACTAGATGATTTGGCGCATTGGTAGCGGGAGAAGTATCTGGCTGGGGAAGACCCCTGGCTAGGTGCAAGAAACAATTTTAGGATGTCCCCTCCCCTCCTCCAGTCCTTAAGGGATAAAAGCATTTTTCTTTGTACGATGTAAGCACGAGATCCCATCAGCTGAGAGGTCGATTAGGCTAGAAGGACATGGTTTCAACATGTCTTCCCGAGGCTCTATTTGAAGAACATGAATACTTCATTACTCTTTTATGTGAAAACTTCATCTCTCTTGATGAAGAGTCCACAGACTCTCTTTATTGGTCTAAGAACCCTTTGAATAGGTCTTACACGGTCAAATTGGGTTATAAATCATGGTTAGAGGACATAAATGAAGCCCCCATGACATGGCGGTGGAAACCCTTGTGGAAGTTTAAAGACCCTCCCTGTTGCAAAATTACCTTTTGGCTTGCTCTAAATAATAAAGTGTTGACTTGGGATAATGACTTAATGAAAGGATGGCGTGGTCCTAACATATGTGCTCATTGTAAATTAAATTCAGAAATAATTTCTCATCTCTTTATTTCGTGCTCCTATGTAGGCCAGGTCTTGAAGTTGATCAAAGATCAACTAAAGGCCAAAGTTGACTGGAACAAGGAAACTTGGGATGAATGTTACAGATCATGGATTCACAATAGATCAATTTCTCTTTATGCAGATTTATCAAGCATTATGATCTCCAATATATGGTGGGCACGTAACTGTGCCATCTTCAAGGACAAGTCGATCCCTCCTAAAGTAACAACTACACTCACACTTAGTATGGAAGAAGAATTCAGTGAATATCTGAGGGAACAAAAGACTTGAAACCCAATTCCCCCCTATTTGACTATGTTGTTCCTTGGGGTTATTTTGACAGGGCCTACCAAGGGCATCTGCCAAAGTGTGGTGTAGGGGTGATCCTTTTTATCAATCATAATCACTACATTCACATTAGATACGCTCCTGGTGGTGGGACACATAACATATCTGAACTCATTTCTCATTGGACTCTTCTAAAGGTGGCTAAGGAAAAGAATTTGAGCAAACTTCAATTGTTTTGTGACTCCAAAATGGCAATAGACTGGGCAAGGGGTAATATTTCCATTCAAAACCCCAATCTGGCCTCCATTATGAGAGAGATCAAGCTTAACTTCAGGGATTTTGAGTGGTTGTCCTTCCATCATATTTTGCAGGAACTCAATTCTAAGGAAGATGAACTTTCTAAAGAAGCATTACAATTGCAGAATGGAGCCTTTGGTTTCTATGAGTTCGTCGATGGAACAAAAACTGAAGCTATGGAGTTTCACTTCTGAAGTTGTCTAAATAGTCTTTTTTGAGGATGGTTTTGTACAGATGTAAAATAAAACATACTTTTTGAAGCAGATAGTATATGTAACCAACCACTAATGTAGAATGTCAGCTAGTTTTGAAAGATCGTCTGGCAAGGCCTATTTTCAAAGATCTGGAACATGTACATTATGTTGTGAATATAATTGATTTTTTTTCTCGGGAAAAAAATGTTATAATATTACAAATTAATGTACATTTCGTTGTTGTCTCGTTAAAAAATAGTCCTCAATCTTACCTTTTTTCCCTTTCTTCTTTTTACCCTCTTACCAAACCTCTTTCTCTTTCTTCTTTTTAACCTCTTGCCAAACCCGTGGAGAAGGTGTCATAGTGATTACAGGTAAATTAGAAATCAGAAGGTCAATATTTGAAGAATAAAATGGATATCCAAACCGACACCTTTACTATAGACATAGTGAAATGATCTAAATCAAGGAACCAAGAGGTAACAAAAAGGCCCTCTCTACCCCAAAACTAGGGACCCTCCTCTAAAAATATTTGATTAGAAACTATATTTTCAAACTTGACAAGAAAAAAACCTTTAAAGCATAGATAAACCTCACAATGTTGTGTCCATGTCGAAAAAATCCGTCGGTACAAATTTACAGTCAAAGGCCATAAATCATTGAATCTACAAATTAATGTTGAAGATTGGTAAAAATAAAGTAAACTTGTAACTTCCAACTCCGAGACCTCCAATTTGGGCACCTATTTAGATCTCTCCATAATATACATAGTAGATATAGGACAGTTCAGAGTTGATGAAGTAGATGATTTATTTTGGACCACATCCTTAACAGAAAGAGGTTTTGAGGATGACCAACCACCACTTCCCATCACTCCTCCATGCAATTGTATTTCCAAGATAAGAGTTGAATCTTTGCAAATAAGAGAATTAAAAAACTGCGATAGATCCTCCAATTATTTAGCCTTGTAAAGAAGGTGTCGATGGGCGACAATAATCCCTTGGTAATGTTCCAATTTATTCTTTAAATCCCCTGCATAACTGGTAGAATTCACCCACATGAATAAGGTTTTCCTAGAGAGGGACTTGATCATAATTTGAAATTCTGCCTTAGCATCAAGGTTAGCATAAAAAAATTATTTAACAAAGTTTTTTTCAAACACTTGGCATGCAAGCATTCTATCAAACACTTGCCATGCATTCTACCTGGGACATGCATTGCATCAAATACTTTGTGTGTAGACGACTATTCAAACACTTGGCATGCAACTTGAAAAGATCAAATAGAGAAAGGATGGATATCAAGAAGTTCTCGAAAGCTTTGCTCGACTTCCTCTAGTTAACCTGCAAAGTCATGTAACACCAACCTCCACTCCATCTCGTAAGGATCCAAAAACATCAATTTCTCCACAATTTTAATAGCTTTCAATTGGTTGAACATTTGTATAGAATTATGTTAACTTTAGAGTTCTTAAGTATGGAGAGGATAAAAAATTAAGGGGTCAACTTTTAGTTGTTTAATCCTATGCGTTATATGAATCCACATTAATTTTGTTTTTTGAATTAAGAAATGCGAGTGCATTATACAATATAATATGGATGAGATGTATAACGTCCGTGTGTAACACTTATAAATCAAAATAAATTTTTTTCGTGGGCTAGCTTGAATGGTGAGTGCTTTGAACTTCATGTAGGAATTCTCAAGGTTAATTCATAATGTTGGTTGCCTCTATTACATGTCTTATTTGATATTCTTATCAGTTCATACACCATATTCAATGCCAATGAGTTTACAATGGGTACCATTTGTGAAATATAGGGTGTTGCCTAAAAGTTTCCCCTAAAGTTTTACTTTGAAAAAAACAAAAAAATACTTAAAAACAATCATATTATATATATAAACAATGTAAATTCTTCTTAATTATTTTGGATATTTTAAAGATGGAAAGATTTACTTCTAAAATTTTTAAATTTATTTTTATATGATTAATAACTCCGAAATTAATATAGAGTTATAGAATTAATGTTTTATCAAACATTAAAAGTGAGATGACCTTGGCACTTGACCCTTGGTAAACACTTAACCCTTTTGAACCGTTGACCAACAACTAGCAAAAGCTCAACCCTTTTACACCATCCACCTTTTCAACAATTGACTAGTGATTAACAAAGCTTGAATATTAAGGCATGACGTTGTCTAATTATTTTAAGTTTTTGTCATACACCTAAATGCTAAACCATAATAGGTATCATTTACCAAATATAGGGCGTTGTCTAAAAGTTTCCCATTAAATTTTATTTAAAAAAAAATAAAAAAAATTAAAAACAATCATATCATATATAAACAATGTAAATTCTTCTAAATTATTTTGGATATTTTAAAGATGGTAAGATTTATTATTCAATTATTTTAATTTTTTTATATGATTAATATCTCCAAAATTAATATAGAGTTATAGAATTAGTACTTTTTTAAACATTAAAAGTGAGATGACCAACCATTGACACATGATCTTTGGTAAACACTCAACCCTTTTGAACCGTTGACCAACAACTAGCAAAAGCTCAACCCTTTTACACCATTGACCTTTTGAACAATTGACTAGTGATTAACAACGCTTGAATATTAAGGCACAGTGTTGTCTAACTATTTTTGGTTTTTGCTCTCCTCAAAATTTGACAAATAAATCCATTCAAAATTACAACTTTTTGTTGTTTAAATTATATTTGTTAAAAAAATCTTATATTATTCAAATTATACAGATTTAACCACTAAAATCTACAAATCCAACTATATCTAATAGTATTTAAAATAAATATTCCCAAAAATTATGCACCAAAAAAAAACATAGCACATTTAAATTCGGACTTAAGGCATTACTCAATCCTTGAGCAACTATAGTAAAAACCAATCCACTAACAACTACCCAAGGTCCCGAGGTTGATTAGCACTTAGACGAATTGACCCGTAAAATATTTACGGTAGCTCTCATAATCATTACTAAAATTATATTTCATATTATTTATTAAGAATAAATATCATTATTAAAAATATATTTTTGATAAATAAAATAAATTATTTCAAAATTTAAACAACGCTGAAAAAAACACAAACAGATAAGAAGTTGAAAGTGCATTTCACTTCCAGGAATGATTCAGGTCACACAAAGAATGAATTCCGCTATCAGTCGCACCTGGACTATGCAATCTTTTCATGCCACGGTCAATGAAATTCCCGACTTCACCGCATCCTCCCACCGAAATAAATTCTCCACATGCACAAACTCTGCAACCAAACCGGAGAATGACTCACCCCCTACAAAGAACAATGAAGATAAACCCAACGGAAGCGCCGGGAATCGAAAGCAAGGCAGACCGCGTGTTAAATCCCGTGGTTCTTCAAGGAGGACCAGACTTCACAAAGCATCTCTTCAAGAGCAGGTTAAGTTCACGACTGTCGTGAGGGACGACCCACACGTGGCAGTTATCGGAGGTGGAATGTCTGGTCTTATCTGCGCCCTCACTCTTGAACAGAGAGGCATCCGCTCTACTGTTTTTGACACGGTATTTAATGATTACCCTATTTTTCGTATGTAAATAAAATAATTACTGTGTTATTTATCATTTAATGGGGATTGTTGCAACATGTCTGTAGCCCTTAACATACTGTTTTGTTATGTCATGTTAAGCTTATAATTTAAATTTTCAGTACCAATAGGCAGTGGAATCGAATAAATGTCTGACACTTGGGGCAGACTGTTGCTGTAAATGGAAGTCTGGAAGATCCATCTTAACTTTGAAGTTATCAAGTATGGAGAAGGATCAAATCAACTGTGGGGTAAACCTTTTTTTTTAAGTGCAAAACTTGAGGAAAGGTTTGCACCATGAGGGATTTGATCTCTCTTGGTGCTTGCTAGATATGGAGTTAAGATGGATTTATGTAGGTTTTAGTTGTAGACAACCACGTCAAAATTTTAGATAATCATCATTATTGTATATGTTTTAGATGAATTTGATCGTTTTAAATTTACTAAGTACCATCTATAATCCGGGGAGTACTATCAAGAAGGCCACTTCAAAAGATACATGAAGATTAAGGTGAATAGTAATAAAATAACAATGTTATAGTAATAAAATAACAATGTTCAATGATGAAGAAGGTGAATAGTAAGAAAGTAATAGGATGCATATAATAAAGAACACATAGATTAAATAATGACCAATCTCAATTTGTCTTCTTTAGCTTTTCTTTTAAAGGTCATACCTTGTCTCTTTCGCTTTCCACTATTAATAGTTGCTTTCTTCAACCTCATATGTTCCTCACAATTCTATTTACATTCTATTGCATGATTTTGGTTTTAATTGCATTGTATATATCAATGCATTCTTTATATTAAATATGATAATGGTTTTAATGTGCAAATATTAACATAGGATTCACACCCAAGAAAACAAAGCAGTGGACTTCAACTTATAACCGAGAATCTCTTTTGCAACATCATATTATGTATTTTGAAATTGGTCTGCGTTGTGCTATTATTGAAGTTGTTTCGGTTGATAATTTGCACAATCTTGTTGCTGAAATCAATGCACCGAATCGATTTTCTTGGTATCATTTCTTCAATTAATGCATGGAATCTTTTTTCACTGTATTATCACTGAAAGCAATGCACCCTATTGTTTTGCATTATGTCATTACTAAAATTAATGAAACTATTTGATTGCATTAAATCACTTTTCACTGTATCATCACTGAAATCAATGCACCCTATTGTTTTGTGTTATGTCATTGTTGAAATTAATACAACTACTTAATTACTCTAAATCATTTTCACCATATCATCACCGAAATCAATGCACCCTATTGTTGTGTGTTATATCATTGCTGATCAATGCAACTACTTGATGCCTATGCGTTATATCATTATTGAAATCAATGCAATTAGCTGATCGCTTTAAATCATTGCTCTAAGAAATGATGGTTTCTTTCTTTGTTTTTTATACATTTCAATTATATTACTAACTCCATTGAAACAATAGAATTCTCATTGAAGTTTCCAATGCTTTCAGGGTTTTGTGATTACAATTTGCAATGGAGTA
The DNA here is from genome assembly GCA_032191745.1 of Picea mariana. Lineage (NCBI taxonomy): Eukaryota > Viridiplantae > Streptophyta > Pinopsida > Pinales > Pinaceae > Picea > Picea mariana. Next base: position 109,117 of record JASDQU010307912.1, read on the forward strand.
ATCACAATTGCCAAAGGTTCCTGTATTTACAAATTACTATTCCCAATGCCCTAAAATTTGAAGAATTACAATTCCCAATGCTAGGTTAAGAGGCTAGCTTACAATGTGGCTATAAAATTTGAAGAATTATGATTTCCAATGCGATGTTAAGTGGCTAAATTAGAATGTGTGTGTGTGTGTGTGTGTGTGTGTGTGTGTGTGCGCGCGCGAGTGCTTAAGTATCTATCCCTACTTTTTCTTAAACTATTCTTTTATATTTTTGTTTTTCTTTCATTTTTAATTTTTTTTCTTATTTCATTTAAATTTTTTTTTTCCATATTTTTTTTTTGTGTTTTTCTTTCCTCTTTGATTTTTTAAAATTTATTATTTATTATTTATTCTTTAATATATTAATTTTATATATTTTCTTTATTTTGTTCATTTATATCTCCCTCTTTTATTGTAACTGTTTTGATTTTATTTATTATATTAACTATTTTAATATTATTTAATCTTTAGAATGATAATTTTTTAATTACTATGACATTAAATACAAAGATGCTTAGTTATTTCATATTTCAATACTTTCTTCTACTGTAGAGATTAGACCCGAGTAATCTATCCACTAGATTATAAATACAAAA
>JASDQU010307913.1:0-10707 GCA_032191745.1 Picea mariana
ACCTTCATTCCTAAAAAAATCAAGAAGGGTTCGCTGGTATAAGCCACGATTTGAGGAAAGCTACATAACATACCAAATCACCCATTGCAAAACACACTCACCCTCTACCTGCCATATCACATTTGCACTGTGAAAATTTTCTTGATCGGGTTGAATGATACTATAGGGATATACCTTATCTCCAAGCGCAATTAAACCATATGACAACTCAAAACTCCTTGCTTGAAAGGGAAAATGAATAATTAAAGGAATGCATTTGATCCAACGCTGACCGAGAAAGTAAAAGGTTCAAACAAGATGGTAGTGTGATTATCAAGAATGCAACGAATTTCAACACTATCATTAACTCAGACTTATCAGATGCTTCATTGTCTAATCTCTAAAAACGGTAAAAAATTGTTTTGATTCTCTTTGATTTAATTTTGTTGGAAAAATCAAATAGATAATTTCATTTTGATTTTGTTGTTAATTTAAGACTAGATACAGAATCTCAAGATTCTGTAGCCAGTATATTTGTAAATATTAGTTTGTATTGTTATATAAATTCAATTTCATTTTAGCATTTTCAGAAGAAAAACAGTTATGATGTTATTCACAAAGAGAAGAAATCATGGATTATGAGTTGCATGGCTTAGTGACTTCTCATTTTGTTTAAACAATTTCATTTATGTAATTAATATTGATGAACAAAATCCTACATGAGTGTTTCTTTGTTATCCTATTTTTGTAAAGCAATCTAATTTTCTGGGATTACCCTCTATCTTGCACGATAAGAGGTTATTGATTCCATACATGTTTAAATTGTGGTTTTTGTTTAGTAGTAGAAACAACTTTGCTAGGACTACAATATGGACATGTAATTTTTTGGGAATTGATATGGGAAAGCAATTCACCATTGGCTTTAGACCTGTGTGAATTGTGCAATGCTTATTACATTGCATTATCTTGTTATTTCTATGTTATGAATTATCATCCTGTCGATTTGGCTTTAGCCTTGTCCTCGCAAGATATTTCATATCAATGATTATTTGAATGTTGTCCATGATATGTTGGTTCATTTTATATGCGTGATCAATCGATCATTTGATTATTATTGGGTTTATTTATAATGTTAAATGATGGATAATATAAATGATTAGAATTGAGTTTTCTTTCGTTCTTAGATATTCTTTATCTTAAGATCACATGATTTTTAATTAGTTGTCTTTCTGTTGTTATTAATTTACTCCAAATATCAAACGCTTCTTTGAATTTATTCTGGAAGTAATAGTATTGTTCTATCATAGGTTTCCCTTAAATGCAGGTCAAGATGGAGCTCAAACAACACAGAGAGATAAACTCAGTTTTGTTGATCAGCTACAGTTTAGTATGTGTGTTATTTTATTAAATTATTTATTAATGAAACGATGATTGCATTAATTAGCTTTGACTATTTATGTGTCATTGTTTCAATTGTATTCTCTTAGTATTTATTAGTTTGATAGCTTTAAACATTAGAAAGATTTATGTTCTTGCTTTATCTTATTTAGAAACACTATTGCAAAAAATCCATTTTCACAAGATTTCAAGAAAATCTTGTAAACCGTATATGGATTGTTTATAATCATTTGTATATTCACGTTTTAGGATAAACATTTGTAATTAGTATATAAATTGTTAGAATCACAGCTTTAGATTAGTTTATTTCTTTTACTATTTTTATGATTCTAGTTGGATAACGGAGCCATTAAACTCGTCAGGTTAGATCATACCAGATGGTTAGGGTTAATTAGACAACCTCGGTGTAGATCTAACCTTCCAGTTGACAGTGTGTCAAATACACCTATCAACATAGACCTCAAACTTCTCATTCATAGCCCTGATGGTATCATTGATGAAATGAGTGCCATGTTCACTCATCAGAATCCTAGGACATCCAAATCTAGTGATCACTATCTCAAACAATAAGTGTGTTGTTGTCTTTGCGTTGCAGTATTTAGCTAGTGCTAGTTTTTCCCATCGTGTTAAGTATTCAATCACAGTAATAATATACCTAGCTCCTAACCTTTTTGTTGGTGGGTTAACAGGTCCCACAAAGTTTATTGCCCATTTTTCAAATACCTGTAGAATCACTTGTGGTCTTAGAGGAATCTCATCCCTTCTCTTGGGTTTTCCACCCCTCTGATAGACATCAAATTTTTGGAAATATTCCTTGGCATCTTTATGGACTATTGGCCACCATAATCCTACATGTAATACCATATGTGTGGTATGTTTACCTGCATAGTTTCATCCAGCTATACCTTCATTATATTCTACTAAATTTATGGGCATTTCATGTTCCAATACACACCTTCTCAAAATACTATATGTGTGCCCATCTTGTATAAATGTCTTGCAATAAGTTGATATTCTACAGCTCTGACTACCATATTTTTCTTCTACGCGGTGCTAAAATCTTGTGGAGTAAGACCTGTACTTAAGTATTCAATAATATCAATGAAGTATTTATCAACTACCTATATTGAAAAGAGTTTTGCATTAGGGAAGTTGTCTTCCAAGTTAGTAAGTTCTTCTCTATTAGTTACTCTTGATAGGTGATTAGGTCTTGCATTCAACTTCCTTGGTTTGACTATCACTTTGAAATAAAATTATTGGAACAATAATAGTCATCTACATATCCTCCCCCCCAACATTGGCTTATTGAGTATATATTTGAGGGTCAAATGGTCTATGAACATTTTAAAGTGTTTACCTAGTAAATAGTGCTTGGATTTCTAAAGTGCATATACAATGGCTAGGCCTTCTCTTTCTATGGTGTTGTAATTATTCTTTGATTATGAAAACTTTATGCTTGCAAAGGCTATAGGATGGTCTACGTCCCCTACTCCTGGTTGCGCCATAATTGTTCCAAGTGTTATTGTTGATGCATCTACATGCACATGAAATGTTTTCCTAGTATGGGAATACTAGGATAGGTGTTGTGACCATCTTTTGTTTTAAAGTGTCCAATCCTTGTTGATAGTCCTCATTCCACTGAAATATGGTGTCTTTCTTTAATAGTTTTTCCATTGGTGCAGTAATCTGCACATACCCCTTTATAAATTTCTTGTAATAGCCTGTATGTCCCAGTGTTGCTCTTAAATGGCACACTGACTTTGGTGGTGGTAAATTTACAATGACTGCAATCTTAGCAGGATCCACTAGTAAAGATTTTTTACACACTATATGTCCCAACAATATTCCAAAAGGTGTTACAAAAATGCATTTCTTGATATTCAATGATATCTGACATTGCCTGCATATTTCCAACATTAATCTTAACACTTCTACATGGTCCTTTAACATACTGTATACAGTCCAGTCATCCAAATATAATTCTAGAAACTGATGTTTGAATTCCTTAAAATCATCTATGACTACTCTTGAGAATATGGTTGGTGCATTTTTCATCCCAAATGGCATGACTGTATATTGGTAGGATCTCCATTATGTATAAAAAGTAGTCTTATACTTGTCTTCTCGAGCTATTTTGATCTGATGGTAGCTTGATAATCCATCTATGAATGAATATGATTCTTGTCCTCCCACATTCTCTAAGACCTCATCTATAAAAGGGGTAGGGAAAGGTTCATGTAATAAAGCATGATTAAGTTTCCTTAGATATACATAAATCCTTATCCCCCCTTGTTTCTTTTCTTGGACTACCATAGGAATGATCCATTCAAATTCTTCTACCGGTTCTATGATACCAGCATTCAACATTCTATCAATTTTTTCTTTCACTTTCTTCTTATACACTGGATTCAGTCTGTAGGGTCTTTTCCTGGAAGGTCTTGCCTCAGTTTTGAGGGGTATCTTCATCTCACTTAGATCCCCTACTATGCCTTTCATCTTTGTAAAGTTTTTTGAGAATAGGTCACTATATTCACACAACAAATCTATTATTCTTTCTATTGTTTGTTCACCCCAATAATCTTCAATACTTTCCATTTTAGGATTTTCAATTGTCCCATTGTTGACTTTATTAACTTTTATTGGCGCATAAAATACTTATAACTCTAGAGATGGACCTTCCACCTCTCTTTCTCCCTCAATATTTGTAATCTAAATTTTTCATGGATTATCTTCATCTGGTGCTTCCTCTTAACCACGATAGCATGAAATTAACTCTTTGATTGTCTGTCCGTTATGTTTGTGATATTCTGTCATGATTTCAACTTCTAGTTCATTAATAAATATCATACTTTGTATCAACTTCGGTGTTGAATGAATGTTTGGGTTCTCATGTTCAAATGATAAGGTTACTACAATTTTTTTTATAAGCATGTCCATTCTATAGTGCCTCTATGCATATCCTATTCTATATAGCAATTCCCTGGGATTCCTTCCAATGTATGGATAAAGTGATGATTTCATTCCTATGGTGGTGTCATCCTCCATTATTCCTTTCACTTCTCCAAGTGTTCCACTGGTGTTCCTTTCCCATCATACTTATGAACTATATTTCTCCCTGGTTCTGTGCCAAATCTAATGCACAATAATAATTTACATTGATACCAGTCTTGAATGGTTTATTTGTGTGCACCCTACCATCTTGTAGGTGTGGCCTTGAGTGCGATATCTATGGATAAGAGCCTATGATTTTCTAGTACTTCCTCTTCATATTTTTTCAGAAATTCCTCTAAATCNGGTTCTGTACAATTGGTTTATTTCCTCCACATCCAAACAAGTGGGTTCTGCAAACCTTTCTCCTTCTGAGGGATCCAATGGGGCAATGAATCTATATTCACCTGATTCAAAATTCAATTTTCTTGTCTTCAGGTTGATTATATCTTGGTTATCAAATTCCAAATCTAATCCAAGGAATGTTGGGTAAGGTGTTGTGTCATCTACTATCTCTATTACTTCAAAATATGCCATAGTGCGCACTCCATCCAAATATATTGTCACACCTTTAATCCTTCCAATTGGTAATACTCTGTGTTGATTTGCTAATTTCAGCTAGATAGGTGAATAACCTAGTGTGGTTTCTCCCATACACTTCCATGTCTTCTTAGGTAAGACATTTACCTCAGAGCCTAAGTCTAGTATGATATCACCCATATTAAAGTCCCCAATATTGGCATTCAGACTGAATTCTCTGCCTATCCTTCTTCTTGTATGGAGATGATTGATTTTTTCTACTCTAATTTTCCTTCTACCTCTGTGTTACATCTTCCTAGCATATTTTATAAGATCTTAATAGATGATGGATCCTTCAATAACTTAACACATCATTGCATAATTTTTTTTATGTTACTTACTTTCTCTAAAGGTTGTGCTTCATTAGTATGGTCCATTGAAAATGGAATCCCATATATTGGTGGATTTTCAAGTTTGTTATAACCCTAAATTTCTCCATACATGCATACCAGGCATTTGATCCTCTTGCAAATTTTTCTAAGACATCGTTGAGTAGCTCTTCTTAAAAACTCATTTTTTGAAGATGTACGTGCCCTACACCATTACTACTCGCATACATACACTTGCTGCACCACTACAACCCGTATGTGTACACTTGCTACACCACTACAACCCGCGTATACTTGCAAAAGTTGAAAAAATTAAAAAGTTGCAAGGAATTCATTGAGATTACGGGCTATTGGGTACTTTCCCAACTAATCCACCACTTATATCCTATCACCCAACCGAATAGCCATCCTTTTCCCATATAAAAGCAGGTGTTGGGGTCTCATTCCACATATCAGAACAAGAACATTGAAACTCTTCCCATTTCACATCCCTTCCTTTCCCCAAGCATTTGCAGCCTTGTTGTGAGAATTGCCTTAGCTTTCCTCATTTTTCCCTTTTTCCTCCATAAGAACCCATTCCATTTCCCAGGAAGAAGTTTGAGAGGAGAAAGATACGCAGAGGTGCACTTGGAGCTTGGGGAAGAGGATCCTGGACCAGGTTCGAGGAGCAGTAGCCAACTTTGGTTGTAATTAATCAATGTATTATCAATAAAAGAAGTACTTTTCCTGTCCCAAAACATTATGTGTCAAATGTTTGAATTTGTTTTATGTTTTTATTATAAAATATAAACCTTATTTATGTATGAAATGTATGCTTTTAGTTATCTGTTTATCTTTCTTTGAATGAAGGTCGGCCTTGGGAGAAAGTTTGTAGTCAGCGGATCTATCAAGTGCGATAGGATCTACACCGGACACAGAGTAAAGGTACAATTATCGGATCCATCTCATTTCACTTTTTTTTCATAAGTCTAGGGTATGTTTGGGGTAGTTAGAGAAGTAGGAGAATATTAAATGTTTATTGATCTTCCTACATTGAAATCCATGGTGTAGCCATAGGGGGGTTTTGCCACTATCAGAACTGGTGATCATATTGGGGAAGCCTCTAGAGTTTTAGGGTATTTTTTTAGGTCTTTTATTGATTTTATACCTTTAGAGTTTCTTTTTGAGTCTGTTGAGTCTTTAAGGGATTCTGGTCACCTATTGGTTTCATACCATTTCTCCCTACCATGTAAATCTATTTGTTTTAATTTTTGTTTTCAAGAAGTACAGAGGTGTACACGACCTTTTGCAGGTCAGTACACGTACATATGCACCTTGCTTTATAGACAACACGCGTACATACATAGGCTTCTTAAGCATCAGTACACGTACCTATGTCAAGAAATGTTTTTTAAGAAGAGGTAGTCAACATCTTCCTTGATTGAAGTTTTACTTCTTAGGGTTTCTTAATTAAGTGCAATGTCTCTGGTTTTTATAGTCGAAGCATGGGTTGGATGTCAGTTTGCTTATCTTTTTAAAGATTTATTGTTTTTACTTAGAAAGGGTTTTAGGCAAGTCTTTAAGTTTTTGATCAACTTGTTTGGTGTCTTTAGTGACTCCCTACAATCCGCAGTGGGCTAGAGGTCAGTTTCAGTCTTGTCTTGTTTTTTAAATTTTCCCCTTTTGCTTGCTTTAAAGAAAAAGAAAAGAATTTATTTCAAGTTTCTTGTTTGAAGCATTTAAAAAGAAATAGAAAAATATTTCATTTCTTACTTTGGTAAAGTAGTTAGGGTGGTTATTTTACTTGAAAAGAAAAAGGAGTTCAGTTTTTAAGTTCTTTAATTGATTTCATAGAATCTAAGTAGCTCGCAGTCGAGTGAAATTCCATTTTTAGTTAAAGATCTTTAAAATAGTTAGTTATGAAAAGTTGGTTAAAGAGTTGCAAGTGTTTATTGTTAACTAGAAGTATTTTTTCTTTCAGTTTTATTTGCTTCTCCTTCTTCATCTCCCATACACATCACTAGTTTCATTGCCAGTTTCACTGCCATTTCCTTCAGTTAAAACAAACGCTAATTAAAATTTATTAGACTTTTATGTTTGTAGGGTCAATCAACTAGTTTAAGCTAGATCCTTGAATTAGGTTGGAGAGGAAACTCTTCAAGGCTTATAAAAAAAAATTGGATTCAGAGCTAGGGAGTGTAAAAGTCCAGTAAATGTGAAAGTTATCCGGGACCCCCCTCTAACACAAGGACTAAAAACGAGGTCACGTGAGGAAAGGTAGCAAAGATAACACCTCAAAAGATGGACCAAGCATAGTGGGGAATGCATATTGAGGACTTGTCGTGGGATATTGTCGGTTGCATTTTCCTACAGACCTTTGTGGACCTTGAATACATTCGAGATCCTTAGTTGTCTTCTAGACCACTTGATTTCGATACCCTCGATAGGTTTCGGGCTTGTTACCCTTCTCATTGCGGTCCACCTGACTGTTGATTGTACCCTCCTGGTGACTGTTCGCGAGATGGAAACTTAGTTTCCTTTATTTTAGGGACTTACACAAGTGATTGTGGGGGTATACCGTGGTACCTAGGGCAGACGTTGGGCCATGCTTTGCAGATTATCCCCAGAGGGTAATTCCGTGTTTGAGTTTCACTTGCACCGGTAAGTTTATCTAGTGTTGGCTAGTTTTGCTTTCTTTATCTTGTAGGAAATTTTCTATTGTATGTTTGGTTTTCAATGTTAGTAAAAGCCTTACTGTTTGGTTGATATTTTCACAAAGTGGAAGATCAGGAGCCCCGTTGGTTGCGAAGGATTCAAGGACTACCGCCAGTTACATAGGATCCACCACCACCACCATTACAGCGAAGAATTGACCAGCAAGGGTCATTCGAAGCAACCAGGCCACAGGAAACTATGCCCAAACCAGCTTCAAGAGGAGAACAATCGAATCCAGAGGAACTAACTATTTATGACCTTGGAGCGAAATATCTCGAGTTGTTTAACCCTCTGATCACTGACTTGTCGGTGCTACTTTTTGATCCAAGTGGATATCGGTTGCCACCCATCTTTTCCAGCTGGCTCAAAACAACTTTCTAGCAATTTTGATAATTTACTATTTTTAGCAGTTTTCTGGGTCCTGAACTTATGGAGCCATTTTGAGGCACTAAATGATGGTTTTTGGGGTATGTTGTGGTCGCAATGCGCAACTGTTGTAGTGCTCGGATAGATATTTCCAATGGGCTATCATACGCCTAAAACAGAGATTGTATGCAAAAGTTACGACCCTAGGAAGTTGATGTACTGACTTACCCAAACGGGGCCCACATGACTTTTGGCACTTCATCTCCTAGGGTTAGGTTTTTGGATGTCTAGGGTTTTTTGGCATTCTTATTTATTGTAAAAATTCCTTCATAGACTCATTGTAAACATCTTCTTGTGAATGAGCGCAGTCGTCACATCTCTTCTCAGAGATAAGCCACCACCATTCCAACAAGCTTGGTTCTACTACATTTTACAGTTTCCAGCTTATTTCTTTATTGAATAGAAAACCATTTTTACTGTATCTCTGTTATTTTGTGTTAAGAACCTATTAATAATCTATATTCATTTCATTCTTCTCATAAAATTTGGATCACTTTTGGTACAATTTGTTGCTCCAAGGATAACGCATCATGAGCATCAAATAGTCTTGCAAACAGTTATGGAAGCAAATGTTGCTACTTCGTCAGGGAGTCCTCACACTCCCTCAACTACTGCCACCACTGGGGGCATTACACCTCCTAACCCACCTTTTTTGGTCCAGAACATGATGGTCTCAACCTTCTCTACTTCGGGTAGTGGTCCAATTAAGTCAATGGTGGTGACCACTGCTCCATTCACACAGAGTGCGACGGGCCCTCCATTTTCATATCGGTCGCCCGACTTGGATATATACATCGTCCTCACCTACTCCACCCTACATACCATGGGTCTGGGGGCAGGGAGATCAAACGCTCCTTTGCAAGGGTTCATGGGGGGAACCTCATCATCCTATAACATTATCCCTTATGGTGGATGTCATATACCGCCTATGTTTCCCTCGCTCAGCGGTGCTTTCAAGCCACCTGTCGAGACAAACACAAACTATGGCTTGTTTAGAGAAGGTATTCTAGGATTTTCTTCCTACACCACATCAGTGGGTTCTATGTCATTTGATTTGTTCGACGCATTTGGTAACAACGCTTTTTCTTTAGCTGTCGTCTTGGCCAGGGGCAACCTTGGTTTTAGACAGCATAATCCTATGCAGGGTATTATTCCTACATAGGGGGAAAACACAGGAGTTTTCTTCTCACAAGGAATCTGGAATCTGTGCCAGGGATCAATTCCCTCATCAGGGATGTTGACCGGGGGAAACCCCTTCCATGGTAAATGGAACCCCGAGTAGGGCTCAGTACCTATGCCCATCATATCAGAAGGGGGCAAACCTTTCTAGAATATTTGGAATACAACATAAGAAGAAATCCTTGCCCAGGCCTCAATGTCCAATTATGGGAATCATCCAATGATGTCCTAACAAAAGAAGTATTTGTACGTTGGTCAAGGCCATGGTATTTACCAGAAACTTGGTTAGCAGCCCAACGTTTCCTGGCAACTAGGTGCCAGTCAAACTTCAAGCTCCCTTTTTCATATACATAGTGTTATCACATATAGGTGTCAAGGGTAGCAGGTTGTCCAAGTCCGTGACCTACACAATAAATGTCAAAGCGCAAAATTTAGAGTATTCCATTTTCAGGTTCAAAATGCAAGCAACAGGTGAGATCAGCTTCAACGACGGACATTCCTAAGAATATCAGATCAGTGGTTCACATGAATCAAAGGTTCAAAATATTGTTAAAGTTGTTTGTCAAAGGTCCAAATTCCCAAAACCCAAAGTGAGCATGAGCCGTCCGATCTTGAGGAGGATAGGTGGCAGTTGATCCAAGCGTTCGGGGAAATGAGCTTCAGGAGTTTTGAAGTGAGAAGCGCATAAAAATTTCAGAGAGTCGAAGCCTGAACTCCCAAAGAAATCGTGGACCATTGATGTCAAAATCAGCATGGATTCGTTGATCTTAGCGACAGTGCCTCTCGAAGGCCCAAAGTCCCAAAGTCCTGAAGGGGATCTTGGCCATACGAATCTAGAATGTCACACGTCATCATATCTGTCACTCTGAGAGTTTTACTTCAAGATTTTTAAAATGAGAAAAGCGTCAAGGTCCCGAAGGCCTGATGTCCCGAAGCGCCCGAAGTTTTGAAGTGCCCGAAGGCCTGAAGTGAACCTGAGTCATTTATCATCAATAGCCAAGTGTCTTCAGATCCATAGCTCTGGGTAAAAGCACATAAGGTAAGCAAGATTTGAGTTTTTATTTTCCCAAAGCTCGAAGACTTGAAGTGGATCTCGACCATCCAAATATAGGAACCACGCGTCATCAGATCCCTA
>JASDQU010307913.1:22936-65939 GCA_032191745.1 Picea mariana
AAGAAGGAGAACCAAATGTGCAGTTCATATCCTGCCCAGAGCATGCAAATGAGAAACCATCACCTCGGATCATTTAGGTTGCATCAACCGTTCGCTCACTCATTCTTGCCAGAGACATTCAACCATGTTTGAGCATCGATAAGACAAAGTATGTTTTCTGTCACCAACCCAGTGGGTTTTGTCATTTTCTCTATGAACCTGTAAGGAAGAACATGGAGTTACATTTACCTCATGTCTTGGAGCCTCTTAGCTTTATCTTGACTTCAACACTGGGAGGAGAGATGAAAAGAATAATCATTTTGTTGTCATAGTTGCATTGTTTTTATTTTATCAGTGACAAAGTAGACAAGTTTGTAGCTAGGGAGTTTCTTGAATGGCTATGGTGGAAGTTTTCTTTCACCTAGCACTTTGTAAAAATCAATTAGTCTAGGAATGTACATAAATAAGCTCCTCTTGGAGTCCATGTATTTTGATTTCATTTTGAGGATAGTGTTATTGTTGGAATTTAATCCTCAGTAGGATGTTTTTTGAGCATGAATCCATAGCCCAATGCATAAGGCAACTAGAACTGCTTGTTCTTGGTAGCTCGCAGGGAGCATGCCATCCCATCTGGAGCCAAATGTTACCACATATAGTTGTCAAGGGTAGCAGGTTGTCCAAGTTCACGGTCTTCATAAGAAACATCAAAGAACAATGTTCAGAGAAGTTCATTTCGGGCTCGAAATGCAAGCAACAGGCAAGATTAGCTTCAGTGACGGACATTCTTGAGAATATCAGATTGGTGGTTCACAGGAATTGAGTGTTTAAAATATTGTTAAATTTTTTTGTCAAAGGTCTGAAGTCTCAAAACCTAAAGTGACCATGAGCCATTCGATCTTGAGGAGGACAGGTGGCAGTTGATCCAAGCATTCGAGGAAATGAGCTTTGGGAGTTTCAAAGTGAGAAGCGCATAAAATTTTTGAAGAGTTGAAGCCCGAACTCCTGAAGAAATCATGGACCATTGATCTCAAAATCAGGAAGGAGTCATTGATCTTAGCGACAGTGCCTCCCGAATGCCTGAAGTCTCAGAGTATCGAAGGGGATCTTGGCCATCCAAATCCAGAATGCCATGCATCATCAGATCTGTCACTCTGGCAGTTTTACTTCGGGAGTTTTAAAATTAGAAAAGTGTGAAGGTCCCGAAGGCCTGAAGTGTCAAAGCACCCAAAGTCCTGAAGTGGCCGAAGTTTCGAAGCACCCGAAGTGGTTGAAGTGGTCGAAGTTCCTAAGTGGCTGAAGGCCTGAAGTGAATCTAAGTCATTGATCAACAATAGCCACGTGTCGTCAGATCCATAGCTCTGGGTAAAAGCACAGAAGGTAAGAAATATTCGAGTTTTGATTTTCTTAGAGCCTGGAGACCCGAGGTGGATCTCGGCCATCCAAATCTAGGAGCCACGTGTCATCATATACCTAGATCTGATGAATTTTCTTGGGAAAAATAAAATTTGACTATTGAGAAGTCTGAAGCCCGAATCCACGAAGGGGCCTCAACCATCGATCTTAGGAGGGCCACGCGTCATTAGATCTATGACTCTGGATAAAATACCTTTGAATCCCAGGTTTGAGATTTGATTTTCTTGAAGTCCAGAGCCATGAAGGGATCTCAACCGTTGATCTCAGGAGGGCCATGCATCATCATATCCATAGCTTAAGGTAAAAGCAGTTGAAGGTAGAGGAATTTTGAGATTTTATTTTCCCAGAGTCCGGAGACCCGAAGTAATTCTCGGTCATTCAATTCAAGAAGACATACATCATCAGATCGCCAACTCCAGGTAAAATCACATAGAGGAGAAAAAGGAAAATCAGCTAGTGCTCGAGCCCTGGAGCACCAAGTTCGTGTCAGTCGTCAGCATAAACCCGTGGCATCCATCTAGAACTGACACATGGCACTCATTTCAAGCATTTTAGACATGCTTTCTACCTATTTTCAAGTGAAACATGTCACCTCTCCATCCGCGACATATCAACAGGCCTCCACATCATATCATCCTCCAAGAGATGTTATTGTTTAGCACCAAAAGTAGCGCCCCATCCCAAGGAACACTTTTGGTAGATCCTAAAGTTCGTGGGAGATTAAGCTTGGAAGTGGAGCTAAATATAGTGGGTGTACTCAGATCGTAGATCAGGACCAGACTTATGACCATAGTTCATTGTGGTGATGCAACATGCTCGGGCGATATTTTTCTTGATTGGTCTTGCAATGGAAATCATGGCATGGTGAAAATGCTACGTGGCAAAATGTGATGGATTGCAAGCCCAAAAGAGGTTTGAATCCAAACCTTTTTTGGCAACCCCGTAATCTCATGTTTATATGGAATCCTATCCAGGAGCAATGCATAGCCACCCCCTGAGAATTAGGTCTTTTTCAATCTCCGAGGAGGCAGTTTTTGAAAATAGAGCTGGTGGTTGAAACCTTATCTCACTCCATAAATGGAAGGCATGGAAGGCCTGGCCATGGGGACTAAATTGTCAGCCCATGGTACCCTTATGGGTAGATTTTCCTATAAAACCCATGTCGATATGAGCTCACATCTAATAGACAAGTGCACGTTCAGTTTGACAGAAGAACTCATAGACGCAATGCTTTGAGTGTAGTGATCAGATCACACTCCTGGTAGTGGCGAATTGTTCTGAGTATAAATAAGTAGTTTTGATATTTTGTTAAGGATTCAATTGGTTGAGTAGAGCTCCCTATTTTGTGATGTTTTGATGCCATAACTATTCTCTGGTAATGTATCAGATTTTATACTTTCAGATTAATAGAAGACAACCTATTTTCATCTCTTTGTAAAAACTGTGCTAAAACACTCAGGCATGGAGGATCTAGTCGAGGGTTGTTATGTTGTTGTAATGTAGGTTTGATTGCAGTGGTATTGTGAACAATTTTAGTTAGCTTCCTTGTGATCTTTTCCCCCCTTACACTGAATGGCTTGGGCATGGAGAATCCAGTCGAGTTTTTGTAGCTGCGTGGTGATGTAGGTTTGATCATTGTGTTTTTGTGACTGTGTTGTTTGGACATATTTAAGTGTCTAAAGATTGATCTGAAGAGTGATCTTGAGTCTGAGTTTTCTTCTCCAAGCTACTTGAAGGCCTGATGCCCATAGAAGTCTTTTCCACCTTTCTTACTAAGTCTTCCCTCTTCTCACACTTAAACTCAATTCACTGACTAAATGTAGTTATGGCCCTCACTTCCCTGTGCATTTCTTGTCCAGTTCTGTGTTGAACATCATTCATATATTGAGTTTTTTCCATTGACCTCCACTAATATAAAACCAACATCCACCAAAAACTCTTATGGGTACTGGTCTTATCCTCCCACAATTTGAGGGTGACTCTCGGTGCTAACACATAGTAATCATCCCAAACTACCATTTATGGCGATGTTACATTTTCCAGACTTGTCAAGGTTTCTTAAGTTCCTGATTTGTCATGATCCGCGTTGGCCCCCCATGCCGACTAAGTTGCCCTCAGATATTCTGAAATTAGAAGGCAAGCCTGGTGAATATCCAAGTGATCACATGACCACTTTCCACCTATGGTGCTTATCAAACTTGTTGCGAGATGACTCCATACAATTGCACTTGTTTCAACACACACTTATCAGGGGTGCCACAAAATGGTACATCGAGCTTGACCGCTCAATATACTCTTACTTTAGTGATTTGGCAATGCTTTTCCTAAACCATTTCCAACTACTTGTGAGATACGATGTTGGCACTGAATTGCTCACCAACTTTCAACAAATGAAGGCCAATCATATCTTGGATCACATCCAAGAATGGCAGCGTCAGAAGAGGTTGATTAAGGTCCAAGTCCCACCGGTATTCCTGCTGGAGTGGTTCCTGAAGTCTTTGGTACCTTATTTATCCAAGGACGTTGAAACATTGGGAGTTTTTTTAGAGGAGGAGGTGATAATGAGAGCACAACATATTGAACTGATATACTCTCAGTCTGGTTTACTCTATGAGATTTTTCCAGATCCGCCATGGTCCATCCTTGGCAAGGCCAGACACAAGTATGGACCACATGTCGATTGTATAGTTGGTTCAGCACAAGAAAATCCCATTGATCATGTATCAAATCAATTTCAACAATTGTCGATACAGCAGACAACAACCAACCAAACCTCTGATTCAGCTGCTCCTCCTACCAAAATATCGGATGTACACAATGTACAGTCGACGAACCTGAAGGCCAAACAACATCTTGATGGAAATAAAAAACAATGAAACAAGAAGGGTAAGGGGAATAAGAAACCCAACAACAATGATGGTGGGGGAAACACAGAGAATAGGAAGTCAAAGTATCAGTGTAACCTTTGTACGGAGGACCAACCAACTCACCTGTGTGCTCAAATTGCAGAGGACGAAAATTTATTGGCGCAACAACAGCCTAATGTGTTAATGAACCCATTTCTACATGGGAAAAATATGACTCAAGCCTCTTCGAGTGCGGATGGGGGAAGTTAGGGACCCCTTGTGTCTTCTTTTAATCCCTCGGCCACAAATTTTTATATGTTGAAAGGTGACGCTCACATAGCAACTAGGGAACATGATTACAGAATGTCAAAAACTGATGAAAAGGGTAAAGAAATCGTAAACCAGTTTGTTCATCTCCATATTGACAAGACGATGGGTGAAACAATGACACGCATCCCAAAACGGGAATTCAACAAATCTTCCCATAATTTGAACATGAGGGATGCCCAGAATTACTCTATGGTGGAGGATTTGTCACAAACCCCTTGTGTGATGTTAGCTTTGGAAGTCCTCCAGAGCTGCCCTGCACAGAGAAAGGCTTTGTTGTCCACTTTAGGATATACTGAGACCTATTATCTGGGAAGGATCATGTTTTATATGACCAACTTGAAACCTCATCTCCCTTACCTCATACAACTTACTTTAATGATCCATGGACTCTTCCTTCCCCATCAGCCTCGATGGTAGGGACAAGGCATCCTGGCATGGCCATTCCCTTGTTCGTGACAGAAGTTGCATACAGTATTGTCCAGCAAGCTTCGGTCGGCTCTTGCACAGGAGTTAGATCTTATTCTTGATCTTATTTGGGCTCAATATTCCCTCACCAATACCGATTATTTAGACTTGGTCTTTCCCTCAAGTGAGGCAATTCTAGAGGCATTGACTGGTCCGAACAAACCTTGGGATGATCTCCATCACAAGTCTTGTTTTCTCCCAGATTTAAGACAAATAGAGGCAGGTGAATTTGTGTTGACTATGACTGGAGACAAGTCTTCTCTTGTTAATCCTATAGATAAGCACGCAATTTATGCAGAGGGTAATATGGAAAGTATCATCAAAACGATACCTATTGATATCTCCAGAACCCCTAGCATCGTGGAGAATGTTTTTGTCGGAGCAGACTACTCCCCTGAAGAGGTTTGAATCTATACAAATTTATTTAAGGAATTCAACGACATTTTTTCCTGGTATTACAAGGAAATGTCAGGCATTGATCTACGAATCATTGAACATGAGATAACAACTTATCCTAATGCCAAGTTGGTCTGATAGAAGCTTCATCTGGTGAATCCTCAAAAATCAGCAACTATTAAGGCTGAAGTAGAGAAACTGTTGAAATCCGGTTTTATATACCTTGTATAGTTGATGCAATGGGCGTCAAATCACGTTCCAGTTAACAGGAAACATGGTACAATTCACATGTGCATGGACTTTCATGACTTGAATAAGGCTTGTCCAAAGGATAATTTCCCCACCCCATTCATTGATCATATTTTTGATGAATGTGCAAGTTGTGAGGTCTTTTCATTCATGGATGGTTTCACGAGATATAACCAGATACAGATCAAACTTGAGGACCAGAACAAAAAAACTTTTATATGTCCATGGGGAACATTTTCTTATCGTAAGATGCCTTTTGTACTGAAGAATGTTGGAGCCATGTTTTAGTGGGCCATGTCTTTTTCTTTCCACAACCTTAGACATATAGTTGAGGCTTACCTCGATAATCTAGCATCATGATATCGCAAGAGAGTTGATCATCTTGTGCACCTCCGACTAATCTTTAAATGATGTCGCTATTATCGGATTCACATGAATCCCAACAAATGCAGTTTCTACATGATGTCGGGTTGTCTTCTAGGTTTCATAGTTTCGACAATAGGGATCATGGTCAATCCTTTTAAGGTTGAGGCGATAGTTCAGTTGCCTCCCCTATGCATAGTCCCTCAGCTTCAAAGATTACAGGGGAAAGTGAACTTTCTTCGGCATTTTATCGCAAACTATGCTGAGATCACTAAAGGGTTCATGTGTTTACTTAAGAAGGGAGTCCCTTTTTGTTGGGAAAAATCCACTCAACGCCCTTTTGAAGCATTGAAATGTGCCCTTACGTCTTCCCCTCTACTCCAACCTCCCAATTATAATAAAGATTTCTTATTGTACTTGGTCACTGTAGAGTCGACCATCGGTATGGTCTTGGTTCAAGAGAACGATCTGCTTGAATTTCACGTGATTTATTACCTGATCCGAGGCCTGGTTATGCCGGAACTCAACTACTCCCATGTTGAGAATCTTTTGTCGGCAACAATGCATGTTGTTGAATGATTCTGTCATTATATTCTTCTTCGTAAGACCACCGTCATTGTCTTTGTGAATTTGTTTCAATACATGTTGACATGACACATCATCAACGAAAAGATCAGTAGATGGATCGTTATCCTCTAGGAATTTGACTTGGATTTTTTTTCTGCACAATCAAAAAAGTCATTGGTCTTTGTGGAACTTATCTCAGAACTTCCAATCAAATCAGGTGATTTTATGCCCGAAGAATCACCTATTAAAGGAGATATTTTTATGATCGCATCTTTTGACCCCTGGTATGGAGATATACTAGTCTATCTCCAGACTTTGAAGTTCCCCGCCTCTTCTTCTCGTGATCAGTGTCGACGAATACGCCATCATGCACAAAACTATCTCATCCTGGATGACACTTTGTATCGTCAAGGTGTAGATTTCATTCTTCGTCGGTGCCTTATTCATGAAGAAGCAACGCTTATTCTTAATGAATTCCACACTAGAGCATGTGGTGGTCATTTTTCTGGGTTGGAAACAGCCCAAAAGATTCTATGAGTTAGTTAATTTTGGCCTATGTTAATCAAGTATTGTGTTGAGTTGGTCAAGAAGTGCCACCTGTGTCATATCTTCTCTCGAAAGATGAGGGCACACACCGCTCCCATGTTTCCCATTATTGTTGTTGGTCCCTTCACCAAGTGGGGAATTGATTTCACTACATTCCACTCATCCTTAGCCATGGGGCATCATTATATCATCGTAGCAGTAGAATACTTCACAAAGTGGGTCGAGGCTATGCCAACATTTAACAATGATGGAGAAATAACAACACTCTTCATTTTTAACCAGATAATAGCTAGCTTCGGCATCCCGGAGGAGATTGTCACTGACCATGGCAGTCACTTCCAAAAAAAAATGATGTCCGAGTTAACATCAAATCTTGGGTTGAGGAAGGAACATTCATCACCCTACTACCCATAAGTGAATGGTCAAGTGGAAGATGTGAATAAGTCCCTCAAGACTATTCTATAGCGAATGATCAATTATGCCAAGCCAAATTGGCATTTGATGTTGTACTCATCATTATGGGCCCACCGAACATTTGTAAAGACTTCCACTGGTTTCTCACCTTTTCAAATCATTTACGGGATGGAAGAAGTCTTGCCTATAGAGTGTCAGATCATGTCTCTAAAGTTGGCAGTAGAGTTATTTCCAGACACTTCACCGCTTGAGGAACGCTTATTATATCTCGAGTAGATCGATGACCAATGCCATGATGCAACCTTGGCCAACGAGGCTCACAAGAAAAGAGTCAAGTGTAAGTATGATCGGTTCATTCATCCTCAGATTTTCTCTGAAGGTGACCTTGTCCTGGTCTATGACCAAGATAAGGATCCCCTGGGGGTAGGAAATTTAAATCCCATGTGGTTCAAACCTTTCATTATTAAATAGGTCTTAAAGAAGGGCACTTATCGTTTGGTTGAATTTGAGGGAAATTCTTTGGCAGAGCTTAGAAATGGGCTCTACCTCAAGAATTATTACTCGTAGGTTGGTCACCTTGGGTGACTTCTTGTACATATGTATAGTTATTATACAATTATTTTTTTGTCTTTTTTGGTTTATGGACATGTCATTATTTATGCCATCTTTTTCACTGGGGAAGATGTCAAGTGAATTGGTGGTGTTTTTTGGGTTCGTGGATGGTGCTAGATGACACACTCGAAGGCTTGCTTCTGTAGCTTGGGTGATTTTCACACCTCAAGGCCAGTTTCTATCTTCTAGAGGTATATGTCTAGGTGACTCTACAAACAATGTCATTGAGTACATCATAGTGATAGAGTTACTTTGTGATGCTTTGTCACATGGTATCTCTCACCTCCAGGTCTATTTATATGCTCATCTGGTTGTGTCCTAGTTAAATGGGGTTTACCACGTTTATGATCCTACTTTACACCGATGATTCCTTAGGGTACATCTCTTAGATCATTGTTTTATTACATTATGCATATTCGTGTTCCTAGGAGATTAAATCAAATAAAAGATACTCTAGATAATCATGTATTAGATTGGCATATTTCACACACATAAAAAGAATCACACACATACACATGTTCATACATTTGTAAAAATGTGATCCATAAGACATAAAAGGATGTAAATACATATACATATCGAAAAGTATCAGAGTACATAGGTGGGTGCAAACGCCTCAAAAAATATATATCCGGTATACATCACGGGGCTCATTCCCTCAAAAATATACAAAAAGAGTGCCCTCAGCACATAAGAAGTCCATCATAGCTAAGCACGAGGCCTGTTGGTCCTGTCATAGTGAACAATGACATTTTCCAAATGCCGAAAGAGTTGGACCTAGGTTCGTGGAATCCCAACTAAATGAGGTTTCATCGATGGTGGGAGGTCCTCGATCTCGGCCATGGGAACTGCACGAGTGAGTGTGATGAGTTTCCTCTCCACCAATCTCAAAACTCTCTCAGCCTCTCCTGTTGGAGGTCTCCCTACTATTGTTGTTGGTCTAGTGACTGCTATTGGTACTTCCTTTGGTCGAGGACGCCGCCTAGTCCTCGAGAAGTCTGTTGGGCACACTAGTCCCACGTCTATACATAACAGGTACACAATTGTCAGATACTCTGATACAATTAAAAATGATATATATATAAAAGAAACTAAAAAATAAATAACTTTGAAAACACATGTACCTATCTCTCTTCGCTCCTCTCCAGGAGGCACGAGCATGTCTGGATCCCTAGAAAAGTTGATTCTGGCATAGGGGTATTCCTTTATTACCAGAATATGTCGTTCCCACCAGTCAAAAAATGCATCATCAAAGGCCTCTATGGTCCTTCCTCCCCCCTGTCACAGAAACAATGTTTCCCATATACACATTGTTGGGAAGGAGTTTGCATGCCCCCACACTGTCTCTCATGAACTAAGGCTGGGTACCCTCTCAAAGAAGAATGAGCATAGAACAGTACCAAACCCAAAGTTCTTGTTACTCTTCCCTTGGAACTCTGTGATTTGCCTCTTCATGCAGTCAAGCATGGTCATGCTTCACTCAAATAATCATGTGTTTAGGAACTACATTGCACAATACATGTGTGCCCGGGAGGCCTGGTGTACGGTCACGAATCCAATGATCTGCCCAATAATAAAAAATATTAGCATCAATGATAAGTTGGTAATCTTGTGAATGGGAACCTGAGAACCTACTTTCTCAGTGTTGGCCTCGCAATGCATTCCGATGAGTTTAACGATGTTGTGGGGACTAGGGGGGAATGTACACAGGTTAACTGGTTCTCCTTTCCTAAAGAGGCCAATCAAGAAATATATATCCTTAGTCATTGGATTCAAAGACTTCCCCTTAATCATAAACTCCTATGCGTCAGGATGCCAATAATCCACCAAGGAATTCAACAACCTGGGTTGTGCCCTCGTGAGTGTACACTGGTAGAACTTCCATAACCTGCATTGTTTCAATGCAGAAATAGAAACAGGGTCCTCATCGACCAAGACATCGATCTCCTTGTGTTTCGTCTCCCTCCAGTGGACATACATCCTGTTACATGAAAAATTCAAGGGGGAGTTAACTCTTGCACATTTTATTTTTCAATGCTTTTGAGGGTGTACGTGGGTTGTCTTGGAAACAGTCACATACATCTGTGGGAAGACTATTTTCTTCCTACAGATGTATGCGGGTTGTCCTTTGACAACCTGCGTACATTTAGGGCCTCCCTTTTTTAGGAGGGCACGCCCCCTCAAAAACTAAAAACTATGCAAAATGGAAGTATTGAAATGCAAGAGGGATGAGTTTCTACTTACTTAGTCTGAGCAGAAGTTTGTTTCATCCTCTGAAGCTCCCAGAATCAACTCTTTTAGAAAAGGGGTCTTTTTAACCTCTTGGTCAATTTTCAAATTGAAATGGTGAAAATGAGTTGTCAACTTCTATTTATAGACTTTTTTGGCCCTTTTTGCCACTTTTTTGAACCCTTTTGTCATTTTTTCTGTCTTGAAAATCATTGAATGTGGTTCTTGAGTTTCTTATTGGAAGTTACAATACACTTCACGTTTGGTTTGGTAACCTTTTTGGGAGATGGTTCACTTTTAAAGGTCCTTTGGTAAAATTCATTTTTCCAACCTTTTGCATACAAGTTAGGATTCCACCTCCACTTTATGCATCTCATTGTCTTTTCCTCTTTGCCATAGGATCGATCCCATCAAAGTGCGACACAGAACCATCTTTGTTGTTTTAGAAGTGTCGTGATTAGGTGGTAGATCCTACCTTTACATGGATGCCCGATACAGATCATAGTTGCATTTTGGCATCCATGTTGTCTCCAATGACTTTAGGCTTAGGAGTCCTTGTTAGTCCTATGATTATTACAAGATTGAGCCTCATACATCTGATGCATTATCACTCTTCGCCTCACCCTCAAGACTCCCAAAAATGATCAAACTTTGTTTTCTTTCAAGCTTGCTTTGAAATCCGAAAGCAACATCCGAAAATACTACATTTATGATTTTCAATCTTGTCTAGGATAACTGAGAAAAGTAACCTCTTGGAGTCTTCTTTAAGCCCTTTTCAGACTCTCTAAACATGAAAATATTGTCGAGCGATCGTGTTTTCTTTCACACTCTCCAAACTAAAACTTGAAGGCACATCTGTCTGATGGTAGTTTACCCCTTTTTCGATCTGGATGGTCAATTTTACGAACAAAGGTATACTCTAGGAGCTTCAGTTTGTTAGATGAGTATTCTCAGGTATACGTTTATCCTTTTTTCGGGCATGAGGGACTAAATTTACGAAAAAGGAACCCCCACGAAGTCCATAGTTAAGCTCTTTTCAGACTCCCTAAAATTGAAAAGATCGTCGACTGACCTTGTTCCTTCACACTCGTTAAATTGGTCCAGAAGAACATCCCCTACAGAGTCCATAGTTAAGCTCTTTTCAGACTCCTTAAAATTGAAAAGATCGTCGAGTGACCTTGTTCTTTCACACTTGTTAAATTGGTATAGAAGAACATCTAATGGCATGAGTTTACCCCTTTTTTCGACCCATAGATTAAGGAGGAAAAGGTACACCTCGGGAGATTCGTCTCGCCGGGAGTGTTCTCCTCAGTAAATTTTATACTTTTTTGGGCTAAGGAGAATAAATATAGAAAAAGGTTGTGAGTCCATAGTTAAGCTCTTTTCAAACTCCTTAAAATTGAAAAGATTACCGAGTGATCTTGTCTTTTTCACACTCGCTAAAATGGTTTTGAATAGACGTCTTTTCGGTGCTAGTTTATCCCTTTTTCAAACTAACTAGACTATTTCTGAAAAACTTACCCCAGTGGAGTCTTCTTTTATGTTTTTTCAGACTCTCTAAACGTGAAAAAACTACCAATCTTACCTTCTTTGGGCTCGTGAAAAACACATTGAAGGGGGTTTCATCATGTCTTGCTAATCACATTTGCATCTCTGCATCTTTGGCCTAATACTGTCTCTATGTTTCTCTCAACTGAACCTTTTAAGTATGCCTTATATGCAAGCCTTGTAGCACTTTGCCTCTACGACCTGACACCTTGACCCATGGAGGAATTTTCCCCGAGTGTCCTTTTCCTGCACATGTCTCCTTTCTCTGAGAATTAGTGTGTTCCTTGCGCTTGGAATAGTATGCTTGTGACACTCTCTCCTCCTTTGTAACGTAGCATTCTTTTATTCTTTTTCAAGATCTTTAAAAGATAGAAAAAGACAAAAAAATAAAATAAAAAACCCAAAAAAAGGGGACGGGAAATATATATTCTTTTTTGGTAGAACAATGAGTCACCCTTGTACAAAGAACATCCTTTCGTTTGTCTTCAAGCATTGGGATCTAATATGACCTTAGGAATTTGTTCTCGCTACATAGATTTGTGTCCTCCTCTATTTGGTTACTCTTCCAAACACATGGAGAGTTTGTGTTGCCTCCTGCATCGTGAAATTATGTCAATGTCATGCTGCCTGAGTCAGATCATATTTCATGATTTTTTCCAAGGGAAGTTTCACCCAGCCTGGGTCAAAATTTTTGTAGTTTATCTCTTGAACTCATGCCCGACCATCCCAAAGTCCAATCAAGTCCTTGTTCGAAATCAATGAAGCTCTCTGCCTAGTCATTGAGATCCTATTTTATTTTCCCGATGAGCTGTCGAATACCTCTGGGTAGTGAAGTCGTACACTTGCATTACACTCCTACTAGAGTTTTGAATATCTTGAAGTTGTTGCTCGAGCTCTAAAGGCCTCATCTCCAGCCATTAGGCATCACTAGATTCCTGAAGATGAATACTATACATGTATATCTTTGATTTTGAGATGTATAATCGTTGTGTATTTCTTGTGGCTACACTTTATATAGTTATTTGACATGGATCTGTAGTGTATTTGAATGGCATCCATGATTTGTTTCATCCCGAGCATGGGTATGCCCACCTCGGAGAGACAATTATTATTTTTGCAGATGGCACCTCCCGAACTCCAGTCCTGGGCTCACTCGCTTCGCACATTGGTGAAGATTTTGTAATGTATTTCGGCCATCAGATGATCTTCTGACCTCAAACATTAGGGGGTATCTATTATAACCCTAAATTTGTACATACATGGATACCTGACATTTGGTCTTCTTACTTGCAAATTTTTCCAAGCCATCACTAAGTAGCTCTTCTTAAAAACTCATTTTTTGAAGATGTACATGCCATGCAACATTACTTCATGTGTACATATGCTTTTTGCACCACTACAACCCGCATGTGTACACTAGCTGCACCACTACAACCCATTTATACTTGTAAAAGTTGCGAAAATTAAAAAGTTGCAATGAATTCGTTGAGATTACGAGCTATTGGGTAGTTTCCCAACTAATCCACCGCCTATAGCCTGTCACCCAACCAAATAACCATTATTTTCCCATATAAAAGGACCTTTTAGGGTCTCATTCCACATCTAAGAACAAGAACAGTGAAACTATACCCATTTCACATCCCCTTCTTGCCCCAAGCATTTGCAAACTTGTTGTGAGAATTGCCTTAGCTTTCCTCATTTTTCCCTTTTTCCTCCATAAGAACCCATTCCATTTCCCAAGAAGAAGTTTGATAGGAGAAAGATACGTAGAGGTTCACTTGGATCTTGGTGAATAGTATCTCGAATCAGGTTCGAGGAGAAGTAGCCGACTTTTGTTGTAAGTAATCATTGTATTATCAATAAAAGAAGTACTTTTCCTGTCCGAAAACATGATGTGTCAAATTTTTGCATTTGTTTTATGTTTTTATTCTAACATCTAACCCTTATTTATGTATGAAATGTATGCTTGTAGTTATCTATTTATCTATCTTTGAATGTAGGCCTACCTTGGGAGGAGGTTTGCAGTCAGCGGATCTATCAAGTGTGAGAGGATCTACACTAGATGCAGAGTAAATTTACAGTTACCGAATCCATCTCATTTTACTTTTCTTGCATAAGTATGGGGTATGTTTGGGGTGGTTAGAGAAGTAAGAGAATTTTAAATGGTTATTGATCTGCCTACACTATAAACCCTGGTGTAGCCATAAGGGGGTTTTCCCGCTAGAAAATTTGTTGTGTGACTCATGTAGACACAACATTCTGCTTCAGACACTTCTGTCTGGCTTCCTTAATTGTTTCATTTTCCTTCCGCACGTCAAACTGCTTCTGTGGTTCCATATTCTTCTAAGTCCATTGGTGTTGATCTGGATCACATGATACTACATCAATTCCTGTCTATGCTCGTCCTCAAGTGACTATGTTGATGTTTCTCCCATCATCCCCGGCTTCTACAAATATCCACTAGACATTCTAGTTGTTCTGGTTCCTTTTTTCTTGGATATTACCCAAGAGTGTCGGATAGTCTTCCTTGTCATGATCTATTGTGTGACAGTACATACATGTTGCTGGTGGGAGTGGGCATTCCCTTGCATAATTTTTATACAAATATTTTCCTCACCCCATGCAACTTGCTCAAAAGGCCTTTTCCATTTCCCTATGCAGACTTGAAGTCCTTTTTTGCAATTCCCAGAGATAAAAAACATATTTCTCCACATATACGCTCCCTAACATCTATACAACATGTGTATACGTATTTTTCACCATTACAACCTGTGTACATCATTTTTTTTGCCCAAAATTAAAAATCGTGTCAGGTTTCCATGTCATGTCACAAGATCCACGATCCTTGACCTTCCATATACTGAAAACATTCTGACTCGGCCCTTCAGTAACATTTGAAGGCTATAAATAGGCCATATCCAAGTTGTGGAAGAGGAGGAGAATTCAACTTTGAGAGAAAAGTTACTCTGAAGAAATCATTCACTTCATATTGAGTCTGCATCCCTTTGTCCCTTTAAGTTTGAACACATTATTCATCCCCAATATCTTCTCTATTTGACGGAGAACCTCATTATCTATTTTAATATGAGATTGCCTTTGGTGGAGGATTGAAGTGGTGGAGGCCCAGCTGGAAGGGACTTGGTTTCTCGGTTCTGAACGTGCTGACACATAATTTTTTCATTCATACACTTATGTTGATTACATTTTAAAAGAAATACTATTTTATCGTCCAATTAATTTCTTGAAAATATTTGAATTATTATTCCATGGGCATATTTGTTATGAATATTGATGGATTATGCTATTATATGTGCTAAATTTATATATTATCACCATATGATTGTGTATCTTGGTTGTTGAGGACAAGTTGCAGGTGTATAGATTTGATTCAATTTATCAATGGTGGACTTCATCGAACGTCTGGACGAGGTAATATCTTTATCTTATCTTGTTAGAATATTTGTTTATATAACATACTTTAGATTAGAGTCAATTTCCGTAGTCATTTCCATCTGTTGTGGTTTACCCCATGCCATAGAGTGATTTTCCTCGTAAAAATAATGTATTGGTTATTGATAGTTGTAGCACACTACTGGTCCTTTGCCTCATCCAAATCCTCCTTTGCCTCATACTCCACCTCTGTATCCACCTCGATCAGTTAACAGTGTGTTGTACTAAATTATTCGATTATATTGCGTGGGGTTAAACTATGGCTGCACATTATTATACTATGGTTGCGCAGTGTTGTACTTTTGTTGTGAATTATTGTATGGTGGTGGTACTTGGTTGAACTGAGGTGTATCTTTTCATGTCGTCATTTATGCTTGCACCCTATAAGTATCTTAATTTCTTTCTCTCATCATCTCCATCGTCCTACAATCCTTATCATCATGGCCAACTGACATGCAAAAATTGCAATATGAAATTTTGAGTGCTATCTTATATTTTTGCATAATTGTGAAATGGTATGGATCATGCCCATGTGTCGTACAAATATCACACCATGGTCCTCTTGTTGGAAATGGGTTAGACACCCCTGTCTCCATATACTGCGTGAAAGTTGGACATTCATTCTTATGGTGTCCTTATGTCCTGCATAAGGTACACCAAACAACTTCTCTTTTCTCTTTACCCTTATTCTAGTTAAGTTGAAATGTTAGATTCTTCAAATCCTCCTTCAACTCCTCTACTGATGGATATTTCTTCCGCTCCTAGTTCTCTTCCAGTTGTAAGGATGCCTACAAAGCCTCTTCCTGAATTTGAAACTTATGTTGTCTTAATGGGTATTTCAAATGTGGTAACAATGAGTTCACAAATAAATGCCCATGTTGAATGTCAGTCATTTCATATTTCAACTTACCTTTTAGGTGCTTAAACCTTAATCTCCCAAACATACTCACCTTGTTTTTTCTTGATTTCAATCATTTCATTCATATACTGGTCTTCTGAGATGGGCTTCTAAAATTCATTTATCAGTGGTTTTTTCATGTCTGCAATAGTATTTGTTGATCTTGGTGGATTGTTTACATCTAGGCTCATTTACCAGTCCAGTGCGCAGTCTCTTAGTGTGATTTCTAACTACGCAATTTTTTTATCCTCATCTGTTGTAACATACCCAACCATCCCAGGTTCAGGCACATCCTACCAAAAATCTCTACTCTTTTAAAACTTTGATATATATAATGAAAATTTAACAGATATAGACATTCTTCTCATACACAGATTCATGTGGAAGTGACAATAAACACATACATGCAATAAACATAGGAAATTCTGATAAACTTTAGACATGTGCATAAACAAAACATGTAAAATTAACATAGAATTGGTACTTATATTTTTATGAGAATACCACCAACTCTGTGCAGACCTTCCACGGACCTCCCAACCCTAGACCATGCTACTCTAAGCTATCAGTAGTGGGTCACTCCCGAGTTGGGACTAAACTCCACCTAGGGTAAAAGAAATCCTAGGCTAGGTTGAGACTATGAAAATATGCACAATGCAACATGAAGGATTCGCTCCAAGGATCCTACTTACACCCACATCTCATAGAATCTCATTACCTACATGCCTACCCCACCCCAGGAATATACACCTTCATTGTTCCATAGTCCATCAGTCACTCCACTTCCCTTCCATGGATTCAGCAATAGGTCAGATCAGGAATTCTCCGAGCTATTTAGTTGTTGTTGGACTCCCTCTAGAATAAATCACTTCCCCAACAATCTCTCTCACCTGAAGAGAGATGCTCATAGGCCTAACAACATGCTTCTTCAATCCATGGCCCTGACAACCCACCTCTTCAAAACCACAGGCCTGACAAACTACTTCTTTTGTCCAGCTTCTAAGACAAATGGGAAAGGGAAAAGGAAACAACAGAACTTAGTAAGGAAGAGTACATGATCAACAAAATACCAATGCACACAAGTTATAGAGGTTCACAATGTCATAGGGTTCAATAATGGCATAAAATGGCTGACTGTGTGCCTTCTCATTGCGTGAGTGAATGGGGCAAGGATGGTGGAAATAATGGCTAGTGAACCCCCACAACGATGTATTTTCCCCCATAAAATTGCATGCACCTAGGTTGACACATGGCTCTCCAGGATCTCATTCCTCTCCACTTGGAGTTCGTTCCTCTCCCAAAGGAACTTAGGATAACAGGGTTTATTTCCCAAACCTTAGTATTTTAGGAATATACATCATAATATTCCCTTGGGTTAAGCCCTCAAGATTAGCCCATTTTTCCTAGCCTCTCATCCCCTTCCCTTTCCCTTCCTACTAGATCTTAGTCCCCCATAACTCTTTCTTCATGGTTGGTCTACATGCAACGATGTATTTTATTAATTATCTGCATAATTACATATAAAACAATAGGCTCATTGGCCTTAGCTTCTAGGATCTTCGGCCTAATAAATACATAAGCCTCCAAACTTATAAACACTTGGTTCACCAACATATAAACATCATTAAACATCATTACAATTCAGCAGGGGCTTAGCCTTGGGGCATTACAATCCCCTCTCATTATTTATGCATTGTCCTCAGTGCATCATATTTACATATTACAACAAGATTTTGAAAAATCTTCAAAAAGATGTGTGTATTCATTTCGCATAACATCTTCATGCTCCCAAGTTGGATCCTCATAACCGTACCAGGTCCATTGGACCTTTACAATCCCTATGGCTCTATTCCAGATATGTTTGATTTTCCGGTCCAAAATGCATACTAGATGCACTTGAAAAGTGCTTTCTTGCTTCACTTGAATCACATTCCAATCAGTAACATGATTAGCATCAGGTATATATTTCTTAAGAATTGATACATGGAATACATTATGTGTGGACATAGATATAGGAAATGCAATCATATAATCTATTGGTCCCAAACTCTTTAGGATTTCAAACGACCCACAATATATGGCTACCAACTTGGAACAGTTTCCCAACTTTGGGGAACTTCTGTTGGCCTTAACCTTCAAGAAAACATGATCACCCACTTTTAATTTCTGTGTCAGTTTTTCCCTTGTCATCATAGATTTTTTTTCTGTCTTGGGAATCCTTTAAATTTTGCTTTATCTTCAACATTTTCTCTTCCATTTCCCTGAGTAACTCTAGCCCAACTACTTCTCTATCTATTGGGTTGTCCCATCTTATTGGTGTGTTGCACTTTCTTCCATAAAGTGTCTCAAATGGGCTCATCTTCAGTGATGATTGGTACCCATTGTTGTAGAAAAATTGTACCAAGTGTAGATAATCTTCCCATTTACATGGTTTTCCCATCACTTACATCCTTAGCATATCCTCTATCACTTGGTTCACTCTTTTTGTTTTCCCATCAGTCTCAAGATGATAATTTGTGTTGAAGTTCAAATTTTTTTTGAACCCTTTGAATAATTCCTTCCATAACTTTGAGGTAAAATTTGGGTCTCTGTCAGATACAATTGTCTTGGGTATTCCATGCAAGCATGCTACTTCCCTCATATAAATATCAGAAACATTGGTTTCCTTGTGAGTAACCTTCATATGAATGAAATGGGAATCTTCAGTAAGATTTTCCACTACCACCATGATAGCATCATGTTGCTTGCCTTTTCTAGAAAATTTGGTGATGAAATCTATTGTCACCACTTCCCACTTCCACTCAAGAATGGAAAATGGATGCAACAACCCAGTTGGGTGTCTATGCCCATCCTTAACATTTTTACACTTCAAACATTTAGCAATGTACTCCACAATCTCCTTCTTCATTCATGGCCAATAATATTGGATATTGACTGATGCAACTATTTTTTGATATCCTTGGTGTCCAACATAAGGTATATTATGCATCTCTTTAAAAATAGTACTACCCAATTCATGATAATTGAGTACATAAATTATGTTCCTATACAAGAGAATTCCATCATTTCTTAATTCATAATCTTCAACTTTCTGTTGCATTTTACCTTGTTGTAATTTTGTTACCAACTCCATGTACTACAAATCTACTTTTACAGCCTCAGAAATTTTTCCTTAAAGATAAGTTTGATACATGTTAATGGTTGTAGCATGAAGTTCATGCACTCTCTAGCTGAGTGCATCAACCACTTTTTTCTCTTTTCCTTTGATGTGCTTAATATCAAAGTCATAGTCACAGAGGAATTCCAACCATCTTCTCTGCCTAGCATTCAACATTGCTTGATCAAACAAATATTTTAGACCATTATGGTCTATCCTCAACTCAAACCTCTTTCCCATGAGTTAGTTCCTCCACATCTTCAAGGAGTGCACTATGGATGCCAACTCCAAATCATGAGTGGCATAGAGCCTTTTATGCTCTTTCAATTTTCTGGATTCAAAACATATCACAAACCCATTCTGACAGAGAACTCCACCCAGTCCTTCTTTGCTTACATTTGTGAAAACCAAAAAATTTTCATTCGGATAAAAAATCCTTAGAATTGGAGCATTGTTTAAAAGCTGCTTCAATTGCTCGAAGCTCTTTTCACATTCTGTTTTCCATTGAAACTTCACCCCCTTCCTTTGCAAGAAAGTGATTGGATGAGCAATTCTCAAAACCCTGTGATGAATCTTTCGTAGTATCCAGCTAGACCCATGAAGGATTTGAATTCTATCACATTCTTTGGTGATGTCCACCCTTTAATGGCCTCAATATTTTCAGGGTCCACTATTATCCCTTCTTCGAATATGATATGCCCCAAATAGTGAATTCAGTTTTGATGAAATGAGCACTTCCTCAATTTGGCATACAGTTGGTGCTCTCTTAACACTTGTAACATCATCCTAAAATGATTCTCATGTTCTTCTTTTGACTTGGAATATACAAGGATGTCATCCAAAAATGCAATGACAAACTTGTTTAAATATTCCCATAAAACACTATTCATTAAGCACATTAAAACAATCAATGCATTTGATAACCCAAATGGCACCATTGTGAACTTGTAATGACCATACCTTGTCCTGAAGGTGATCTTATTGATGTCTTAATCTATGATCCTTACTTGATGATATCCTAACCTAAGATCAATATTTGAGAATATCCTTACATCTTTTAACTGATCAAAGAGATCATCGATCCTTGGAAAATGATACTTGTTCTTTATAGTCATTTTGTTCAATTTTCTGAATTCAATGCACAATCTCAATGTCCCATCTTTCTTCTTTACAAATAAGATTGGGGTGCCACAAGGTGACACACTTGGGCATGTATACTCCTTCTTCAGAAGCTCTTCAATTTTCATTTGCAGCTCCTTCAGCTCTGGTGTACTCATTATGTAGGGACTCTTTGATACTGGAGTTGCTCCAGGAATCAAATTTATAGAGAAATCAATATCTCTCTTTGAGGGTAGTCCTGGTATCTCCTTGAACACGTCCTCAAAATACTTCAGGACTGAGTGATCCTCTAGATTTGGCACCTTATCCTTATGTTCTTCCTCTATGTGAGCTGTGAATATTTGGCAGCCCTTCCTGTAACACTTCTTCAATTTCATTGTTCAGATCTCTCATACAGTAACTGCTCTCAAAATTCCTTGGACTTATCATGGGATCCCTTCCTCATCCAGTAAATTAAATTCTTTGTTATGACAGTCTAAGACAACATGGTGTTGTTCCAACCAATCCATACCAATTAGACAGTCATATGAACCCAATGGAAGGATGTTCAAATATTCCTTGGTACTTATCCCATTCATGTCAACTGGACATGATTTAACCAACTCAACAACTTTTCTCTTGGATCCTGTAGCCAGCTGTACCATCCAATATTTCTCATGCTTGCTTCTTGGAAAAATAAATCTTTCCACTACCTTAGGATATATATATCTATTACTAGCTCTTGAATCTATTAAAATAGTAAAGGCAATGTTATTGATCATACCTTAAACTTCAATCATTTGTGATTGAAACTCTACTTGCTTGTTGTCTAGGGCTTCATAGATCCTTGATACAATTTTTCCCATGTCCTCCATTGTTTCTGCTTGTTGTACATTGTGTACAACTCTCACTTTGTCACTCTTGTGAGGACAATCTCTATACTTATGGTCTCCTTTACAGCCCAAACATTGAATGGGTGTTTTCATTAGCCTTTTCCCACCTACCTCAGCCATCCTATGCTCTCTAAAAGATGGTTGTCCTCGAGGAATGTTTTTGAAAAAGGGTGGCTTGTTCCCTTTCTACCTCGGTTCCCTCCTTAACTTATTCTTGTCTTCCCAAGTTCTTTGGAAAGAAGGTTTTCATTTATGTTGATCATATAAGAACTTGTCTCTCCTTATGGTTTCCTCCAAAGTCCTAGGATCATCATATTGGATCTTGTCACTGATGAAAAATGGCAATCCACTCAGGTACCTATGGATATTAATAGTCTCATCCTTGATGAAGGAGACATACTTCAACAGTTCTAAAAATCTCCTTTCGTATTCCTCAATATTCATGCTGACCAGTTTGAATTAAAACAACTCTTTCATCTTTTTGTCATAATATCTCTTGGTCAAGCATTTCTTCTCAAAATTCTTATCAAATTCCTTCCAAGTCACATTTTTCTCTCTGATGTGTTGCACTTGCACCAGCTAATCCCACCACATGCATGCCTTTCCTTTCAGCTGGTAGATAGAAATTATTCCTTATGCATGAGAAGAATAATTATGCAATTAGAAGTACTTCCTCATGCCTAGCATCCATGTCTCAGCATATTCATCCTTCTTGTGTTCACCATCAAAAATAGGAGGTTTGATCTTATTCATTTCTCCTTTCAATTCATCCACCCAAGACCTCCTATTCTTCCTGAAAGGGGATGGAATTGAGATACTATGTTCTCTCCTATGGGAATTCCTTTAGGAGTGATGGTGATTTCTGCTATCACTCCCCAATCTTCCTTTTCCCTCAAGGGTCCCATGGCTTCCTGATTTGCTGGAGCCACTCTCCGTATCCAACTTATTTTCAATTTGTCGAGTATTTTGATTAACTTCACATTGTTCCTTGGCTTTCATAATCTGTTCATTATCATCCTTGTGGCTCTGGACATATTTCTGCAATTTTTTGAGGGTCTTAGCCAGATTTATGTCTTCCTCCTTTCCTCCTCAATGTCCATTGGATTTGGTTCCTTCCATACCCAACTGGACATTCATCCCGCTGATTTCAACCTCTTGATTGTATACTATCTGTGTATCATCTATCACTCTACACTTTGTGTTGATTCTGATCTAGCAACTATTAATTCTTCAAAAATGTGCAGCCAACAGAACTTTGTCAGACTAATTGTTCCCAATAATTTCATGAAAACACAAACCATTCTGATTCGTTAATATATATCAGACTTATTTTATGTTGATTCCCTAATAAATTGAGTGTTCAAATCCAATTTATGGGTGAACAATTATCTTCTACTGTTCAAGACCTTTCCAATGCATGTTTACATGCTCAATTCTGAGTTTTGAGCAGGAAGTTATGGATACTTGAACAATTTGTCTTTTTAGTGATGCAATCTTGTACACGGATTCTTCCAACTCAGATTCGAATTGGCTCTTGGATCCATGTTGGATCCCTTCTTCATGTTTATAGGACTTCCTTACTTCTTTAGGTATAGGTATATACAATCAAGAACCTCACCAACTCTTTCTCTAAGTCCTTTCCTATTCTTAAAACAAAATTTTGGGTGTTAGCCCCTTTTCTTCGGCCCCAAAATTCATGTGACCTTAGGCTGTGACCTAGCGCTAAAAAATAGGTGTTTATCCTGTGATTCGAGCCTACAGGGATTCATAGGATCTACCTTCATTACAACACATTTCCCCCTAATGCAATTTCTCTGAATACTCAGAGGACGTATAGATAGGAGCTTTGAGACTCTAGTCTTCGACGGTTTCCAAAGAACTTCTCTACAAATCACCCAAAGTGATGACTCACCTGATATTCTCTCTCTTACCTCCATGTGTCATCTCTTGACCAATGGTCGATATTAACTCTGAACTTCGGGAGTTCTCTACTCACAAAAATCTACAAATCAATTCCTCTAGAGTACCACTTCTCCGGACCTTGGGATCTAGCGCCACGCATCCTCTATGATCAACGATCGAGATGGAATCCGACCTTCAGGCCTCTGGAAGTCCTCGACCTCAACTGTTTATGCCATGAATCCTCCATACTATGGGATCTACTACCACATTTTCTCTCTCGATCAATGGTGAGGATTTACTCCACTATTCAGAGCTTCGAGGGTTTCTCCTTTCTCACACTTCATTCCTTCCAAATGCAGAATTGGTGAACTTCTCGGGTCCACTTAGTACTACACATTCAAGTGATACGTGTCAGATTCCAAGAAGTGAACACGTGGCCCAAACTGAAGGGTGACACATGTCAAGTTCTACCTGGAAAAATCATCCTTTCAAAAGTACAAAAGACACTAACACATGTCACACATATTGTGTTTCCACGTCACCCCAGGTGATGTCACAAAGCCACATAAATTCAATGCTTCATGACTTTGGAACTTCGAGACTTTCGGACTTTGGGACTCTAGAGATCCGAAAGTTCTTCCAACAGTTTTCCTCCGAACGTTGAATGCTCGAACTTCTTAAACTCCTGGGGTCCATGTAGTACAGTTTTCATCAATCAAGGTGGTGGCATGTGGCCCTACCATTGAGTGACATGTGACAGATCTCAATTGGTACTAAGGGCCTATAAAAAGTACAAAAACAAGTGACATGTGGAAGACTTAGGGTAGGTCCACATCACCATAGGTGACATCATCATGCCACGTCATATCTGGCTCTTCTGGACTTCGAGGATTTCTTATCATCGACACTTTCACAAAACTATTGAATAATTCCACATCACCCCGGTGATCTCATCATGTTAAGTCACTTTGGTGAACCGAGACTTTGGGGATTTCTTTTCATCGACACTTTTTCAAAACAGTCGAACAAGTCCACATCACCCCTGGTGACATCATCACGTCACGTCACTTCGGTGAACTGGTACTTCAAGGATTTCTTCTCATCGACACTTTTTCAAAACTATCGAACTACCGAAATGCCAAATAGGCCCACGTTACTTTGGAGTTTCATGATTTCGGCACTTCAGAAGATATCTTCTCATCAACACATTTTCAAAACTTCTGAACTATCGACTACCGACTACTGCTTCCCATAGCTTCAAGACTTCGGTTATTTCTTCACCCTCCATCTCCAACAGATTTCCCCGAACACTAAACCACTTTGAAAATATAACTTTTCCCCTCTTCTTGAATGATCTATGACAGAGAATCACTCTGGGACTTCAAAGTATTTCCATGTTGAAACACCACACAACCCTTGGACTGTTGAAACTCTGAATCTAATGGTTGTGAGGGATTTGTATTTTTAGAAACAATTCCTATGACCCAAGTTTAAAATTTGTGACCCAATACCACAGTTATCGTGTTTTATCAAACCGATACACCTCCTGAGCTTTCCAATACCACCTAGAATCTCTCTCAACGCCACTCTGGCACTTTTTATATCAAATTCCTGTGGAATTTTTACTTCAAATTCTACATTTGTGGCCCATCCAGCTTTAGTGTTGAAACCATGAGTTCTTATACCAGATTGTAAAGTACCCATCCATCCCAGGGTCGATCACATCCTACCATAAATCTCTACTTTGTTCAAACTCTGATATACATACATATATATATATATATATATATATATATATATATATATATATATATAATGCAAATTTAATAGATATAGATATTCTTCCCATACACATATTCATGCAAAAGTGACAATAAACACATACATGCAATAAACATAGGCAATTCTGATAAAATTTAGACATGTACATAAACACAAAATCTAAAATTAACATAGAATTGGTACTTATCTTTTTATGAGAATACCACCAGCTACGTGCAGACCTTCCATGAACCTCCTAGCCTTAGACCACACTAATCCAAGATATCAACAGTGGGACACCCCCGATATGGGACTAAACTCCACCCAAGGTAAAGGAAATCCTAGGCTAGGTTGAGACTACAGAAAGCTACATAATGAAACATGAAATATTCCATCCAAGGAGCCTACTTACGCCCACCGCTCATAGACTCTCATTCCCCACATGCCTGTGCCACCCCA
The DNA here is from genome assembly GCA_032191745.1 of Picea mariana. NCBI lineage: Eukaryota > Viridiplantae > Streptophyta > Pinopsida > Pinales > Pinaceae > Picea > Picea mariana. Next base: position 48,512 of record JASDQU010307913.1, read on the forward strand.
GGAATATACACCTTCATTGTTCCACAACCCATCAGCTACTCCACTTCCCTTCTAGGGCTTCAACAACATGCCAGATAAAAAATTCTCAGATCTCTATAGTTTCTGCTAGACTCCCTCCAAGAGAAATCACTTCCCTAGAAATATCTCCCACCTGAAGAGAGATTATCATAGGCCCGACAACCTCCTTCTTAAATCCATGGGCCTAAAAACCCACTTCTTCAAAACCATAGGCCTGACCAATTGCTTCTTCTTTCCAACTCCTACGACAAACGAGAAAGGGAAAAGGAAACAATAGAGTTCAGGTAAGGTAGGGTACATGCTCAGCAAAATACTAGTGTGTGCAAGTTACAGAGGTTCACGATGGTAGAGGGTTTAAAAATTACCGAACATCGTTGGAAGGATGCCTTCTAAGTGTGTGAGTGAATGGGGAAAGTATGGTGAGTGAACGTATGAGGAAATATGGAAAGAATGGCTAGTGAACCCCCACAACGATGAATTTTCCCCCATAAAATTACATGCTCCCAGTTTGGCACATGGCTCTCCAGGAGCTCGTTCCTCTCCACTTGGAGTTTGTTCCTCTCCCAAAGTAACTTAGGATAACAGGTTTTATTTCCTAAACCCTAGTATTTTAGGAATATACATTATAATATTCCATTGGGTTAAGCCTTCAAGCTTAGCATATTTTTCCTATCCTCTTAGCCCCTTCACTTTCCCTTCCTAATGGAGCTTAGTCCCCCATAAATATTTCTTCATGGTTGGTCTACACACAACGATGTATTTTTATTAATGATCTTCATAATTACATATACAAAAATAGGCTCACTGGCCTTAGCATCTAGGCTCTCTGGCCTAATAAACACAGAAGCCTCCCAGCTTATAAACACTTGGCTCACTAGCCTATAAAAATTATTAAACATCATTACAATTCAGTAGGGGCTCTACCTTGGGGTATTACATATGTGATGTTATTTTGTTCTTAGATATTCTCATATATGATTAAGTTCTTTTTAGGGTCCTTTGATGCCTCTCTCCGAAATTATGGTAACCTAATCGTGGGATCATGTCCTGCCATTTTAGACTATGTTGAAATACAACCTCCGTGTGGTGTAGATACTTGATTGTTACTTCCTGAATTGTTTCCTCTAGTTGTTTCTCCTTTCTTGGATGTGTTTCATGTTGTCTTTCTTACACTAAAATTTGGTTGTCTAATTGTTGGTGTTCTTTCTAGTGTGTTAGTCGCACATGGGGTTGTAGGTTCCACATTGACGATGATCTGGATTGGAATTCTTCCTTTTGTTCATGCCCTTGGACCTTTTATTTTTCTTTCATATGTTACACATGGGATTTCCTCAATATGCTCCACAGGATGAAGATCCTCTGCCTCTTCTTCATCGATTTCCAAGCCCTAACTATCAGCTATGGCTCTCTTCTTGTTATTCATCTTATATTGGTAGGGTACTCCACTGCACGTATTTCTAACTTTTTCCATTATGTTCTTTATCTGGTCTTCCTCCATCATGATTGGGTCCATGTCCTCCATCTTCTTTCCCTTATCCATTTCTTCCTCCATTTCTCAGCCTCGTGTCAATGCTTCCCCCTTTACCCCATGCGCGCGGGGAAGTTTAGTTGTCTGATTACATAGTAATCACATCGTTGTCATACAATAAAATCTTGATTGAAGTGTAAAATGATATGATGTACCTACCATTGGGTCTCTTTAGAAAATCCTTCTCTAATGTAGTGTAATACTTTGCGGTATCTACTATGAATTTGGTGATAAATCCTGCAGTAATACTGTCTAACCATAAATCTATTGTGCACGTGAATTTTTTATCAACTTGTTGTAACAACGCGATCTCCACAAGATTCCACTCCATCTATCTAACTTGATTTGTAGGGTGGTTGTATTTTATCCTCAATAACCACTCTTGCAACAAATGCAGGAAATCATGGAAAAATACCTCATGCAAGTCGTTAAACACGCATTTTTCGAGATATTTGCACAATGTTAGCTTAGTTTTTTGTTGTCCTTATGTGAAAACTCAAGTTCCTTTGTTTTCAACCATCTTTCAATCTTCTTCTTTGTTGGATTCCATGGCCTGAAAATTCCTTTCTATACCTTAATTTTCCACGTGTTTCTTCCATGGATCCCATCCACTCAATCTTATGCGGTTCCAGCCGGAAATAGAACCATTTGTTAGTTAGAATCTATGACTTCTTACTTCTTCTAGGGTTGACCCAAGTTCAGATTTGAACTAGTTTCCAACAAAACACTCTAGAACTATCATCCCTCCTAGTAAACCAGAAGGAAACACTGCGCACAGGGTGTACAATGCATTCTCACCCGAGATAGCTCTATGGATGGCTACAATACCCAGGTGTTCCTAATCTAGGAATGAGTGGGGATCTGGGAGTGCATTCTATCTTTCTTTATGCATTAAACGTGTTACTGATTTAGGTATTGTGAATATTCATTGATCTTTAGCCTCATGCATGCATACTCATATATATACTTAATCCTTCTTTCATAAGCTAACCATTAAAACAAATTAAATCATTCAAGAAACATCACACATAACACATTTTTTACAGTGGTTCACCCCCTCTTGGGGCTACGTCCACAAAGATTTGGCTTCTCTTATTTTTTATTGAATCTGGTGGAAAATCCAGCATTGCATGCATTACTTCTTCAATCATAGAATATTGAGGAGGTTAAGGAACCTTATGAGGTGGACTAGATCACACTAGGATCCTCATCCTATGACCTAACCCTCAAAATATAGCTTATTCGACTCTTCTACATCTCAACAACTTTCAACAACCAACTATGTATGAACCCTCAACTACTTTACCAACTAGAGAACTATTCTAACCTAGACCTCCTAGGTCCTTATTAATATTATTTTATAGGATTATATCCTTTACAATCCTTATCAAAAATCCTAACCCTATCATGGTTAGGCTTTCCTGCCTCCTCGCCAGGTGGATTTTCCTCTTGCATGTTGTTTTTTGTTCTTTTTATGCATGCTTCTTTCTTTCCACTTGTTGCACGTGCTCCAAAATTAGGTCTTCCTTTACTCCTAATAGATGGTATGTGGTAGGAATACAAATTTGTAGCGTACGAACAGTGAAAGTAGGTTTGATTCTCACTCTAATACCAATGAAGTGTAAACATGGGGAGAGATAATATTTACAAAGGAATAATAAATATAAATGTATATAAATGAATAATGATTGTACAATGAAGCTTATTATAATGATGGGAGGCCCATTATATAATGGCCCCTATGAATTTTATGGAGAGTCATGACCTTTGGTCATGACTTTTAATTTATTGATTAAATTATAATTTATTATTTATTGTTATTTATTATCTTATATATATATATATATTCCTTTTCCCATGATGATCAACCTTGGTAATGATTTTGGTGTTCTCCAAACAATCTAAGTGGCTAGTCCTTGAAGAATGTTCTGCTAAGACATATTTGTGAGCGCTATTCCATTTTAGATCATTGTTATGTTCCTTGAGTCTAATCTTCATAGATCTACGGATCTCACCAATGTAGAATTTATTGCAATAAAATAGTATAGAACAGACACCTTTGTGCATGTTTGGCTCAATCAGATCATTGGCATAGTTCACCATGTTTTTTATGGTGTTTGGTTGGGAGAAAGCCACACCAATGTCACCCTTATTCAAGATTCTAGATAGTTTCTCTGAAACCCCTTTGATGTAAATAAGAGAGATGCTTTTTAATTGAGTGGTATTTCTTTGTCGAACATTGGTCCTTCTATCTTTAGAAACGGTCTTATTAAACTAGTTATCTTTGTTGTTGGAAAATTGATTGTCATTGATGTCGATGCTAGAGGAAGTCTAGAAGCCTCTAGAAGTCTTGGGTATCATTGAATAAGTCGCCAAAGTGGTCCCCTTATGGCGTAGATTTAAGAATGTCCCTCACAGGAAGACGCTTTGAAGAAGTATACAAGAAACCCAGAGGTGTGTTCATAAGGCCCAAAGTTGAATAAGGAAAATGAGGTTGAAGTATACTTCAAGTGTATACAAAACCCTCATATATGGATAGTTCTCATCATGTCATTTCCAACGGTAGGTGGTATGTCACATAGATCCTCACGGTTGAAGAGTTATGAGGTCATGAGTTGGAAGCCCTAAATTATGGTTAAGAACCCCTAAACGGTTACAGCAAGAACTGACAAGTCATTAATTAAAGGGTAAAATGGTTATAACAAGAAATTATAGGTAGGCCCTAAAGTGAATAATAGAAGTCACTTGGAAAAGTATCAATACACCTTAATAATCCTCTCATACGTACACACACAAGTTCAATGCTTATCTATATTTCAAGTGATATTTTGGTAAATCTTCTATAGTGTATCTAAGGAAGCAGATCTGAGAAGAACGAAGTGTGAAAGTCTCGGAGTTGCAGAGAGGGAAGGGTTTCAGGAAAACCTAGTTTAGTTGACCCATGTGGGTCAGGCTATTGGTGTCCCACGAGGAACCCCTGTAGGTTGTTTAATGTCTATCATGCGAGGCCCTGCATGATATCTAGCATATGTCCAGTGAGGCTAAGCCTAATTTTATGAAGGATACTTGGTTCAGGTTAAAGCAAGGTATGATGGTACAACAAATTTGCTATAGGATCTGAGTTGGTATGTATCAATTGTCTCTTCATGAGTAAAGATATGTCATTTATGTGTTTTATTGAAGCTTGTATCATGGATGGTATGGCACATGCTTAAGGCATGTCTTGGAGGCCCTTTTGGTATATGGTTGCATATGGCATATGGTTGAGGTCCATGTTTTGGTGTTATTGATACATGCTTGAGACATATCCTCGGTACTTAGTTTATGGATGTTATGGTTCATTGTAAGAGGAACGTATTTGTGATATTGGAATATATTTGAGGTATATACTTGGTATATGATCTTGATGGTTATGGTGCATACTTGAGGAACATTGTTGAGACATTGGCACATCTTGCATACTTGGCATATGGTATGGTACAGGTTCTTGTGCATATTTGATGTACATGGTTTATGTACATGTTATGGTGATGCTTTTGGTATCCATGTGAGTGGATATGGTTATAGTTGGTTGATGATGGTATATTAGTGATAGATACAATGACAGTGATAGTAACAAAGACATTGACAGTGACAGTGAAAGTGACAGGGACAATGATAGGTTGGATGATTGGTTGATCATCAGTTATCGGTTGATGTGACAGTGACATGTTGGTTGATGTATTGGTGACAGTCACAAGTTGGTTGATGTATCAGTGACAGTCACAAGTTGGTTTATGTTTCAATGATAGTGAAAGTTTGATTCTATGCTTATATTGTAGGGTGACAGGATGGGGTAACAAAAAGGGGTTGTATCCTCCTTTCAGTTGGTGCCAGATAACTCAAGGAGTTGGAGATTCCTTCAGTTTGGTGCCTGTAAATCAAGGGGTTGTAGCTTCCTTCTGATTGGTTCCTGAGAACTCAGAGAGTTGGAGCTTACTTCAGGTTGATGCATGTAAATTAGAGGGTTGGTTCCTCCTTCCAGTTGGTGCTGGAGAATTTGAAATTTGGTGCTTCCTATGAATGTAATATTTGACATATAAGAAATCATTCCATGGTTTTCTCCCATTTGGGTTTCCATGTAAATTATGGTGTACTATGTATTTTTGGTTATTCACTATACTATGTTGATTGATACTGCTCATGATATATTGATGATATATTGTTGATAAAGTTAATGATTACATGTTCTAATTAAAAGTGGTAAAATATTGCATAATATTGATTCACCCCCCCTCTCAGTATTCCAACAATTGGTATCAAAGTCGGTTCTTCAAGAAAATAGTCTAGCCACTGAAAGGAATATCATGGAGTACGCTAAGATTGGAGTACCACATTTTAATGGAAATAACTATGCCTTCAAAATAAGACAAATGAAAACATATGTACAATCACATGGATTTGATTTATGGAAAGCAGTCATAGATGGATAAACAACACCTACCACTCCTCCAAGAGATAGATATGGAAAGAAACTTAATGAAAATAAATCAAGGGACAAAAATATTATTTTGAATGGTCTTGGTGAATCAAAATTGGCTCTTGTCCAAGTTTTGAGGAGCACTTGGTCATATTTGACCGTTTTTGGACTTCGACAACCTGTCAAAGATGGAGCGCCAGGCGAAGTAGAGATCACGAGATCTCAGTCCACTTTTGGGCCCCTTTTAGGGTTTTGGGTTAATGTAAAGGGAAAGGGATGTCATCTTGTGGGTTTACCCACGTTTAGGCCCACTTTTGTAATGTATAAATAGAAGGATAGGCAATATAAGAAGTAGTATATGTGATTGCTTAGTGTAATTGGTAGTGCATCTATGTGATGTTGAATAAGTGCTCTATGCGAAGTGTGTAAGTCTTGCAAGACTAAGTGCAAGTTACTGTGAGGTTGCTATAGAAAGCTAAGTGCTATAACGCAAGGAAGAAGGATCCGATGAGCTGCGCAGATCTTCTTTTCTATGTGAAGAAGGGTTTGGAGGCTTTGTCCTTGTAACATATTGAAGACAATAATAAAGAAGAATATTGTGTGGACATAGCCCCAGGGTGGGCGGTGAACCACATAAATTTGTGTGTTATGCTTTGTGCTTTGATTCAATGTGTTTATCTTTGATTATACTATGTGCTTTGATATATCCATTTATGCTCTGTGCTTCTTAGATATATATGATTGTTAGATCTGATGTGTATGAGGATGATTAGTGCTGATCTACTGGATCTGACCTGGGTTACTATGGTTAAGTGCTGAAATACTATAGATCTGAGTGCACACCGCGATGCTCTGTGTTGTCTGTGAAGTATAATAAGGGTTGAATATTGATGAATGAATGATGGTAGGTTCTCTGTAGATAATATAATCATAGATTTGTGTCCCAGCTAAGGTTGCAGACACCTGAGTCTTGCAACCATCCTTGCATATACCTCGGGTGAGACTTCATCTGCTTCGCAGGTGTTGTCAAAAGGGCTGGTAGTTAGGGATTTGTTGGTGCACACTTGAGCATTGAACCTTGGGTCTGCCCCTGTGCCAACAAATGGTTCCATTGCTAGGACTAAAACTGTGATTGTTGGGAACTAACGAAGAAGAATCTTGGTGAAAATATTCATCCTGAAACTGTGGAAGCTCTTTGCATGGACCTATGCCCTAGTGCAAGGTATTGTACTTGATCTAAAAAGAGAAGGCCAGATCTGAAGAAAAGAAGCGAGATCTGAATGTTTATGAAGAAAAGAGGTAAGATCTGTAAGATAAGTGCTCTGATAAAGGTAAGAATAGTTAAAACTTTTTAGATTTGAAAGCTTTGTGCTCTGTAGGAGTAAGATAAGTGAAAATTTTTGTTTCTAGAGCATGGATCTAGGTATGTTTGATAGACTTTGTCCTAGCTTGCAAACTAGGTCATTAATATATGAAAGAAAGTTTGATGTGAATAGATCTGATAGATATGTTATACCTATGCATAGAAATAATGTTTGGACTAACGAATGGATGTAGGATCCTAGAAAGAATTTTTTGCAGGATAGCTACCATGATCCTGGTGCGCAGTATAGAAGTTGGGAATCATTTAAGAGAAAGAGAGGATTAACCCTATGTTACAGTTGCAAAAGACCGAGACATCTTGCTAAGGAATGCCCTGGTAGGAGATCTAGTTGCCTATGTTGCAAAGCCTTGGACCATGAAGTATTGGATTGACCTAGAATGATTGCTAAGATTGAAGGCATGAATCTCAATGAAGAAAAACCTAAGGCAGATCCAAAAATACTAGAACCCCAGAGAGAATCTAAAACAATATTGCTATAGATGAAATGCACCTTGACTGACCACCGACATGTTAGGCTATCATAGATATTTAAAGAAATAGAATGCATCGAAGAAAGAATATGGGACTTTGACATTGACTGTGTTTTAGATGAAGAAACTCAGGTGAATATCATTCTAGTAAGAACTTAGGAAGGTATAGGAAGGCCTACTATGATCCCTTCATTAGGAGGAATAGGGATATTCAGAGGAAAACTAGTGAACCTGTGTGGAAGGCTCACTCGGATATATGTGAATGTAAATGGAACTTCGACAGAGGAATATTTTGAGATTATCAAATTTATTGAGGACAACACCTCGTTCATTATGTTACTTGGAAAACCTTGGATTGAGAGAGATCAAGCCAGAAAGAAGGAAGAAGAAAAGGTATTACAACAACAAAGATAAGAGCTAAAAGATTTCATGACTAGAAGGATCACACAGTTGATTGAGGAACAGGAGAACAAATCAAAGCTATTTGACACTAGAATCCCATATGTCAAAGAATTAGGGGACTCGCAAAATATTGGAGTATCTGTACCAAATGTAGATGAAGTAGTTCTCCTGAGTCGTGGGAAAGGACCTCAGTAGCACGAAGTGACTATGCCCAAGGAAAATAAGAATCAGAATGAGAAAATAACTACCGAGACGAAGTTCACGAGGAAGAAGGATAGAAAGATAAGTAAAAATAGATCTTAGATCGAAAGGCTACAAAGGGTGTCAGAGGGAACCTCTCCAAAAGAAACTTTGCAAAATTAGAGCTTTGCCAGGATATCAGAATGGTGACATGGGTCACTTCACCATGGAGAAGCAATATAATCGTTGGAGGCCAATATATCCATTCGACTGTCGCTCCGAACGGATCGAAAAGCATTGATGGCTCATCACCAGACCATTAGACCACGCTATAATGGACAGAACCAGAGTTAAGGAATCCCCATATCTATTGCAAATGATCCATTACAGAGTTACTTACTTAATCCATCACGCCATGCACAGAAGGCACTTTTGCTATTTGTGAATTTGAGTCCGCAGACTACCTGAATTGTGAACAGTGATTACTTCGCCCTTACTCTCTACCTTACTACAGTACCTACGTTACTTTGAGAACCTGAGCTATTGATCCTGAGCATATATGTCCAAAAAATTTAGCGTAGCTGAAGAATCTGTAAGAGAGGTACTCGTTAGCCTCAGATCCAAAAGAGTCATGTCGAAGTGAGGATTTTCTATAGGTTTACAGGCATCATCGACGAGAGGAGTGCAAGCCTCCCCATCGACTACTCGAGAAGGAACATCCCAAGCCAACGCAGAAAGAAGAACCAAGCATAAAGGAGATATGGCCAACGCGAAGCTGGTTCCATCCATCCTACATGTTTATATACCACCTCTGAGCAGTGCGATCAAAAAAGATAGTGTGCCTAGAGACTTTGAGTACACTCTAGTCACTACATACATGCAGAAAGGACTACGCGCAGTCTGTGTAGATCATGACAATATCGTAACATTGAATTTTAGTGACTTCAACTTGGGGGATCGTAAAGTTTACAGATTACTTTTCCCGTACAAGTACCTAACTAGAACCAAGGGAAAGAATTCAAAGATCATCCCTCAGCAATGGACAATGAACCTCGCGCAGTCCACTTTGCTCAATGTTATGACGATACCGCACATCAGAAAAAACCAGGAGGTGAATTCTTGTGTGAAGCTGCTGCTGGAAAGTTACCATGGAGGATACTTATGGTTAAACCGTCGCATAATAGTTGATCCAGCGTTGATCAATCAGATCATCAGGCTTATCATGCAGGGCCCTAATCCCCATGATTACTATCCTAGGAAGACCGTGGATCACGCTCTTTCTCAGAATATCAAAGAAGCTTATGGCGATGTTGAGAAAGGCATGTGAGGTTACAAGGTGGCTTCTATTGAAAGTGGCGCAGTGCACCTCACCTGTCAACTAATCACAGGGAAGTTGGTATGCAAGAATCAACCAATGCAAGTATCTGGCTTTGTATTTGACCTCGTAGGGAAGTACGCAGAGGGACTACAGATTTACTGGGCGAAGTACTTGGTGAATCAACTAGAGATTGACTATAGAAAAGCCCAGGATCAGGGGCATGAATTTCATTTTAGCCGGCTCTTGATACTTATAGCTTTCATTGCATAGGATCTACTAGAAGGTGCAACCTTCCCTGACATTGACACCTTTGAACCACTGGCTTCGAATTTCAGTACACTGTGGTACTCGAATGACATGAACAAGCAGTGGCAATCCAATGTTGTATTGCATACCTACTACACCTAGTTGAATCTTTCCATCCAGTCTGAGCCTCACATGACCCCAAATACTTTACATAGGTTTCAACCTTTGATAAAGTTCAGTGCAAACCGCCATTTTATATATATTATAGCACGCTTTGATGAGAACAAGGAACAACTTCAGTCTTATTATAAGCTGATAGAAGAAGACATGGAGGATATCACCAAGGAATGGTCAGCAAACCTCCTTATTCCAGCAGACCCCACAGAAGTGTGCAACATTGACAACCCAAAAGTTACATAGAATACACCTGAGCCTAGTAAGACAAAGAAAACAAAGAAGATGAAGAAAACTGAGGAAGTCTAGGATATAGACAGCCTATCTGTGAGGATGAATTCCATTACACCAGACCAAGGAGGTGATGGCGAAGACTTAGAAGAAATCGAACAAAGACCAACATACGAAGTAGAAATCATAAAGAAAAGGAAGGGTTCACCTCCGGAACCTTCCTCTCAGAAGAAATCAAAAGAACCCATAACTAAGCTGCAGACCATGCTCACTCTAGATGACTTCAGTTTCCTCATCGCAGCTATGAATGAAGTTATAGATGAGATAGCAGAAAAGAAGGAAGCCAAGCAAGAGACAATGTAAAATAGAATTGAGATCAAGCTCCAAGGAGTGCAGCAGACACTTCAGTCTAGCTACGTAGTCTCCACTGTGCCCCTTCCAGAAGGAACAACAGAAGAGGGAAATGAACCAGTTCAACTCTGCAAGGTTGCTGACACAGTCGAAGTATGCCTTTGGAAAGAAAGGAAGAAACAGCGCAGGCCACCCAGGCCTTAAACCAATAACAAGAGGAAACCATTGAACAATGTCGAGCTGCACAATAAGAGAAGGACACTCTCCAAGTGAAATTTGAAGAAGATAGAGCGAAGATCCAAAAAGAGAAAGAGAAGTTGCTCGCGAAGCAAATCAGGATTGAAGAAGTAGTCAACAGAGCATTTCTCTCTGTGACCAGCTTAGAGAAGAAGGTAGAGGACCCCATAGAAAGTCAAGTGATGAAACTTGTTGAATTTATTCAACAACTTCAACAAAGAGTCGGGGAATTGGAACTTCAGGGCATACCAAGCACCCTGCAAGAAGAACATGACTAGAGATAAATGACTACCTAGAGCAAAGTAGAAAGTATTAAAGCACTCACTGAGGAATGAAAACAATTAAGTAGTAGAAGTGCGCAGATATATGAGAACCTAACCAAGAATCTAGAATTACATAAATTGGAGTCGTAGCTCAAGGAGGTGAAGCATGAAGCCTAAAAGTTACAGGTACAGCTGAAGGCCCTATCATTCGTAGAGAGAATGAAGTGATCTCAAGAGTAGCACACCACCCAACAACAGATCCATATGATCTAGAGAAAGGTAGTGGAAGTAACTCAACAACTTCAACCTATGTAGGATAAGGCATGTCAGCTATTTACAGAGATTGAGAGCCAAGTAACAGATTTGGAGCAGGTCGTGAATTCAGCACAGCAACACCTTGAAGGGCTAGTGAATAACACACTTATCCAAGAGTTCACAGAACAAGAGGTTGTAGCACAACGACAAGTCAAAGCATCTTGAGCCAGGCTCAAGGCATTTGAACCAGAACTGATTAGACCTGAGTGACTCGAAACGAGTCACGGGTGAGTGTTGGGGGCCTATTGGCCCTTGACCAAGTTTTGAGGAACACTTGGTCATATTTGACCATTTTTGGACTTCAACACCCTTTCAAAGATGGAGCGTCAGGTGAAGCAGAGATCACGGGATCTTGATCCACTTTTAGGCCCCTTTTAGGGTTTTGGGTTAATGTAATGGGAAAGGGATGTCGACCCATGGGTTTACCCACGTTTAGGCCCACTTTTGTAATGTATAAATAGAAGGATAGGAAATATAAGAAGTAGTAGATGTGATTGCTTAGTGAAATTGCCAGTGCATCTATGTGATGTTGAATAAGTGCTCTGTGCGAAGTGTGTAAGGCTTGCAAGACTAAGTGCAAGTTACTATGAGATTTCTATAGAAATCTAAGTGTTGTAACACAAAGAAGAAGGATCTAGCGAGCTACGCAGAGATTTTGTCCCATGCGAAGAAGGGTTTGGAGGCTTTGTTCTTGTAAAAAATTGAAGACGATAATAAAGAAGAAGATCTTGTGGACGTAGCCCCAGGGTGGGGGGTGAACCACGTAAATCTTTGTGTTATGCTTTGTTCTTTGATTCAATGTGTTTATCTTTGCTTTTGCTATGTTCTTTGATATATCCATTTATGCTCTGTGCTTCTTAGATATATATGATTGTTAGATATAATGTGTATGAGAATGCTTAGTGCTGATCTACTGGATCTGACCTAGGTTACTATGGTTAAGTGTTGAAATATTGTAGATCTGAGTGCACACCGCGATGCTTTGTGTTGTCTGTGAAGTATAATAAGGGTTGAATATTGATGAATGAATGATTCTAGGTGCTCTGTAGACAATATAATCACAGATATGTGTCCCATCTAAGGTTGCAGACACCTGAGTCTTGCAACCACCCCTGCATCTACCTCGGGTGAGACTTCATTTGTGTCGCAGGTGCTGCCAAAAGGGTCGATAGTTAGGGCTTTGTTGGTGCACTCTTGAGCGTTGAACCCTGGGTTTTCCCCTATGCCAACAATCAATATGTCAAATTTGTGCATTACAACTCTACAAAGGAGATTTGGAACAAAATTTAGAATGTCTATGAAGGAGATGCCAAAGTAAAAAGGGCCAAGCTTCAAACTTATAGAGGACAATTTGAACATATGAAAATGAAGGAAGATGAAAATATTGCAGCCTACTTTCTGCAAGTTGATGAAATAGTGAATGATATTAAAGGCTTGGGAGAAGAAGTTAAAGAACCATTCATTGTCTATAAGATAGTAATGTCTCTTCCAATGAAATTTGATCCTAATATTTCAGCACTAGAAAAAAGAGAAGATCTTGGTACGATGAGCATGGACGAGCTACATCGAATATTTATAGTCTATGAAATGAGGACAAAATAGGAGAACCCATCCAAGAAGGAAGAAAATTTCAAAGCATCCAAGAAGACAAAGAAGAAGAAGAATCCAAAATCAAATCCAAATTCATATTGTAGTTGCAACTATGATTCATATGAAGATGAAGAAATGGCCAACTTTGTAAGGAATTTCAAGAAAATAAATGGTAAGTACAAAGGTAATCTCCCTTTTAAATGTTTTAATTGTGGTAAAATTGGTCATTTTGCTAATAAATGTCCATATTCTAAGAACAAAGAGAATTATGAAGAATAAGTTCCCAATAAAGAAAAKAAATATCAAAAGGGATACAAGAGAAGAAACAAAAATAAATTCTTCAAAAAAAGTCTCTACTCAAAGGAGAATAGTTCCTTGTCAAATGAAGATGATGATAGTGACAGTGACTCAGAAAATTTATTGTTTATGGCCTTTGAAAATGATGAAGAGGATTATTAATAATAAGGTGAAGTATATCTTGAAGCATAACTAATTAGTTACTTAATCAAACTAAAGAAAGAAAGGAATAAAAACAAATCACTCAAGGGAGAATTACCCAAGCTGAAAGAAAGTTCTCAAAGTACTAAATCTGAAGAAGATTAGCAGATGATTATGAATCTGAAAGTACAAGTTGAATAAGATAGAAGGATTGAAGGAATGCTCAGATCCAACTGAAAGAAAAATAAAAAGATAAGAAGATATTAGAAACATAAATTGTTTCTCTAAGGAAGAAAATTCAGAAAAGAGATATGCAACAGAACAACAAAAAAATACTGGATGAAATCATCAGCGCTCAAAGACTGTATCATGACATTTATGGACTAGGATACAAACACACACATATAGAGAAGGGTTTGAGCTCTATGACTGCAGAAGAGGAAGCAAAACAAAGGAATTATGAAAAAGTTACCACAGGATTCACCAAGAAGGAAGAATGCAAGCCCTCTCATGAGAATGACCGGGAAGAAGATTGCAGAAGGATGGAACCTTCTAGAAGATCCATGTTTCGAAATTTACAATCACCCATGGAAAGAAATCAAGAAGAAAAATACATAGTAACAAAACCATTCAGAAGATATCCCAAGTATCAAACTATCTTTCTTGGTTCATGTTATTCTTGTAATAATTTTGGGCACAAATATATAAACTACAAATCTTATGCTAAGAACATAAGAAACTATGAAGGTCATACTAGAATTAATCATATCATAAAGCCTCATAAAGCATATAACAAAAACTATAACAATTGTGTCTCATTAAACCATGAATTAGAATGTTATAAATGCAAAAAAATTGGACACATGGAATTCAAAAAATCATAAAAAAGGACCATCAAGAATTTGGATAAGGAAGCAAGATAAACTAAATGTTGAAGAATTTTCCCTTGCACAACAGGCACAAAGAATAATAAGTGATTGGTACGTTGAAAATGGTTGTTCAAAACATATGATATGTGACAAAAATAGATTTATATCTCTAAAGAAAGAAAGACATGGATCAATTTTATTTGGTAATGACAACTTAGCCAAAATTATAGGGAAAGGCACAATCAAACTTGGAAGTAAGGATGTCAAGGCAAAAAATGTCCTACTTGTTGAAAACATGAAGAATAATTTGTTGAGTGTGAGTAAAATGTTTGATCAAGGATATAGACTTATATTTGACTCATAGAAGTGTCAGATAGGAAAATAAGGATTGGAAAAATTGGTGGCTACAACAGTGGGGACTTTAAACAACATATACATATTAAATGAGATTGGAAAGGAAAGATGTTTCTTTGGAAAGGAAAGATGTTGCTTGGGAAAGGAAAATGAAAGTTGGAGTTGGCATAGAAGAATGGGACACATGAACTTTGATAATCTGGTCAAAATTAGTAAAAAGGAAGGAATTAGAGAAATGCCCGAACTCTCAAAATTGGCCAATATTATGTGTAGGCATTGTCTACATGGAAAACATACAAGAACGTAATTTTGATCAAACGAATACTCTAAAAAAATCCATTGTAAATTGTGCACATTTATTTATGTGGACTAATGAGAAAAAAATAACTAAATGGAGAACAATATTGCATGTTACTTATTGATGACTATACGAGAATGACTGCAGTATCTTTTCTCAAAAAGAAATATGAGGAATTTAGAATTTTCAAAATATTCAAGGATATGGTTCAAAACAAAATAGATTCGAGAATTAATTTCTTAAGATAAGACAATGGAGGTGAATTCATATCAAAATATTTCATAGAATTCTGTGAAGAGCATGGAATAAAAAGGAATTTCTCAATGGTTAGGACACCTCAGAAAAATGGAGTCATAAAGGAAGAACATAAATGTAATAGAGATCGCGAGAAGTATGTTGAAGGATTCAAATTTGAGAAATATATTTTGGGTACAAGCAGTAAACACAGTCGTTCATATCTTGAATAAAGGAATGCTCAGAAGTAATAGTGATAAAACACCATATGAGTTATCGAAGGGAAGACCATCAAATGTCAAACATTTTAGAGTATTTGGAAGCAAGTGTTACATGAAAAGAGAAGATAATAGAGTTGGAAAATTTGATTCTCAAGTTGATAAAGGAATATTGGTTGGTTAATCAAGAAAAATCAAGGCATGAAAATGTTATAATATGAGGCTCAACCATATAGTGGAAAGTATAAACATAAAAAAAGATGAAGCAGATGTACCGAAGATCAAAGAATAAAGGAAAGATCCAAATGAATAAGAAAGAGAAGAAGAACTAAATGAAGAAGAGGTAGAAGAAGACCAAGAAGAAGAACAACCAGAAGCAGAACATCAAGAAAATGACCAGCATCAATTTATG
Source organism: Picea mariana (assembly GCA_032191745.1). Taxonomy (NCBI): domain Eukaryota; kingdom Viridiplantae; phylum Streptophyta; class Pinopsida; order Pinales; family Pinaceae; genus Picea; species Picea mariana. The sequence goes on from JASDQU010307913.1 coordinate 64,501, forward strand.
ATTCCCTCCAGGACACCTAGTCATCGTGTTAATTAGAATCATCCACCATAATGTATTATTGGAGATAAGAATGTAGGAATAGAAACAAGAGGAAGTAAAAGGTTTCATACACCAGAGCATAGAAACCTTGCACTACTATCCAAAATTTAACCTTGCATCTTTGAGGAAGTCAGTAATCATGAGCAATGGGTCAAGGTTGTGGAAGAATAACTACATCAAATAGAGAAGAATGAAACATTGAAACTGGTGCTAATACAGAAGAACAAAAATGTGATTGGTACAAAATGGGTTTTTAGAAACAAACTAAACGAAGATGGACATGTAACCAGAAACAAGGAAAGATTGGTATGCAAAGGATACACTAAAGTTGAAGGAGTATATTTTGGAGAAACCTTTTCCCATGTTTCTTTAATGGAAGCAATCAGATTGATCTTAGCCTATGCATGTTCTAAGAGAATCAAGGTATATTATATGGATGTAAAATCATCATTTCTAAATGGTGAATTAGAAGAATAAGTTTACATTGAACAACTATAATGATTCCTACTGTCAGAAAGGGAAGATTATGTTTGCATATTGAAGAAATATATGTATGGACTCAAACAAGCCGCTAGAACCTGATATTCAAGATTGGACAATTATTTGTAGGAACAAGGATTCAGAAAGGGTAATGCAGATAGTAATCTCTATGTAAAGGTTGATAGAAAAAACATACTTATCATTGAAGTATATGTGGATGACATTATCTTTGGAAGTGATGATGACAGGATGAACAAGAAGTTTTTCCAAGACATGTAGAATGAGTTTGAAATCTCACTACTTGGTGAATAGCCATTATTTTTTGGGCTTCATATATCTCAATAAGATAAAGGCATTTTCATTTCCCAAAGAAAGTACATCAAAGAAATGTTGAAGAAGTTCAGAATGGAATATTACAAACTAGTAAGTACGTCGATGGTAACAGGTTTCAATTTGAGAAAAGACGATGAATATAAAGAAGTATATTAGAGACTCTATAGATCAATTATTGGAATCCTACTCTATGTGACAGCTTCAAGACCATGTGTAATGCAAGAAGTTGGAAAAGTTGCAAGATTTCAAGCAACACCAAAGGAAATTCATGTTTTAGCAGTAAAGAGGATCTTCAGATATCTTAAAGGAACAACATATTTTGGATTATGGTATCCAAAAGGGAATGAGTTGACTATGGTCTGTTGGATTACTGAGAGGGGGGGGTGAATCAGTAATAGCATAATTATAATCCTTTTTCTTCAAATGTTATATCAATGTAGAATTATTATCCAATAATGAGCAGTAAGAAATAAACAATCACACACATACACAGTACACTAGTGTTTTACGTGGAAACCCAAATCGGGAGAAAAACCACGGAATGCTTTTTCTTATATGTCTTGAAGAATTACATTCATTGGAAGCAC
>JASDQU010307914.1:101633-115445 GCA_032191745.1 Picea mariana
TATATCATGCATGCATGCAACTTAATATCCAAAAATCTCCACTTTTTAAAAAAACCTTATAACTCCCACTATGAATAATAATATTCACTTTAAAGTAATAAACTTCAATATTCACTTTAAAATAATAACTCCAATATTCACCTCTCTTATAAAAAAGATCCACTTAAAAAATCCACTTTAATAAATCAATGCAATAAAGCTTATAACTCCCATTCCATATAAATTAAAGCTTATATATAAAAAAAAACTTTTATATAAAAACTCCACTTTATCCACTTTTATATAAAATCTTTTATATATAAATTAAGAACTTTATCCACTTAAAAACAAACCTCACCTATGCACTCCAATTAATACCTCACGCATGCACTATATAATCATACGCATTCAAACTCCACTCACCAGATTAATCCACGTTCCATGCAATTCAAAAACTCTTCCATGCAATCCACTTAATATCCGCTTAAAAAAGAACTCACGCGATTTAAAAATTCTCTACGCATGCAAATCCACGCCAAAATGCTCCTCGCGATTTTCGCACCTCCCGACGGTTCAGACTGCGGGAATTCTCAAATATTTCCGCACCTCTCGATAGAGCAGCCTGCAGGAATTGTGAAGGACGTACGCTCCTCTCATGTATACCGCCTACGGGAATGTCTCGTTTGTCCGCACCTCACGCTAATTCCTCATGCGGGAATTTTTTGCTTTTCTCCACACGGAAAGGCCGAGTAGTATGTCCCCGCACCCTACCAGAGGAGGGACCTGCGAACCTCTTCAATTTCCGCACCTTCTTTTCGCGGCTCCGCACCTTCTCCTCGTGGCTCTGATACCAAGATAAAATATACGGGGCAAACACACACGGTGAGGCCACGCTCACTTCTTTGATATTAAACGAAGACGGATTACATCCTTATATAGGAAAAGACTCTCCCGAGTTGGCTACATGCAAACCAAAAGACAACCAGAGAACTGACTCTTAACTAAGCTAATTGGCGCTTACAACACGCGCTTATTACTGAAGCTAATAAACTAGTTAACATCTCCATTATTTCCAAGTTTTTCTGCAAGAGAAGATCCAAGACACTTATCTCACCTGATACCATGGCCTGGGCCACACTTTATGTTTTTGACATTAATAGCAGATGAGCCAGACGAAATGGAAATGCAATCATCCCCTGCTTTACAGTATTTATAATGATAATTAGTAAGACCTTCTATGCTTATCGTGTGTTTGTTAATCTGAACTTTAAATAAGTAAAATTAAGGTTTGCACTTATAGCAGCAGCGCTAAGATCGATCTAAGATAAATGGATATATAGCTATTTATTAGTAAGCAAATGGATCTATGCTAAATGGGAACATATGAATGAACAAATTATCGCAAAGCAGTGAAATTATTAAATTCCAACCTCTCCGGATGACACAGTTGTGGAAAACGGACGCTGATCGGAATCGCGAAATGAGAATAAGTATCGGGGATCACGAATAAGCTTTGGGCCCACCAATTTGGGTTCGGGGTTTTGAGACTAAAGAACTCCACGCACTTTAAAGAACTCCACGCACTTTTAACAAGTAAACTCCGAATGCGAAATAACATTATTCAATGTGTTTTTAAAATCAAGCGCTTCAACAAATAAACTTAGAATAAATGTGGCATCGGGTTTGTACTCGGTAAAACCAAATAGTTACTGAGTTTAATTAAATTAAAATCCACATAACTAATCCAATCAAGAAATTAGACAAGTTTACAAACTTAATAAAAAACAGGGTAAAAAATGGAGAGAACACCTCCGAATACAAAATGGCAAATTATTTTCAATATTCTTTTAAACTTCCTGTCTGTGCGTCACAGAATTACAATTCAACTGTGGTATTTAAACACTAACAAATTTCCCCTTCGATCTTCTAAAAGGTTTAATCAAGGCGAGGATGGTGTCTAGTTTCCTTGAAAGGTTAAGGCGGCCACCACTTAAGTAATATGGGACATAATAGTAATCGGTGGTTGATCCTCGAGTTTTGAAGAGTCAAGACGACCACCGATGCATCGTTTACACAGGCAGTGAGAAATGATTACATCCTGACATACTCCCTCTTAATCATTTCAAAACAAAAACAAACTAAAACATGTAAAACAAAATTTATGTAAACAATGCATTACAGCTTAGAGGCCCTAATATTATTTCTATGATTTTTAAACAATTCATTTCTCAAAGGCTTCGTAAATATGTCTACAAATTGTTCTTCAGACCTGCAAAAATGAACAGAAATTTATTTACCATTTACCAGCTCTCGAATGAAATGATACCTTGTATCAATGTGCTTACTCTGTTTGTGAAAAACGTGATTCTTTGACAGTGCAATAGCAGATTTATTGTCACAGACAATTTGGGTTGCGTCATTCTGCTCATGCAACAATTCATTCAAGACTCTTCTCATCCACACAGCTTGACAGGCATCTACAGCTGTTGCAACATACTTTGCCTCAGTAGAAGATAGAGTCACTATGGGTTCTTTCTTTGATGCCCATGCCATTGCTCCAGATCCAAGACTGAACACATACCCAGATGTGCTTTTCCTGTCATCAATGGAACTTGCAAAATCACTATTAGTATATCCGATCAACTCAAAGTTTAAACTTGATGTGTATCGGATACCAAAGTCAGTTGTTCCAGCAATATATCTCAGAATCCTCTTTCCTTTTTTCCAATGAGTACTCTTCGGAGTCTCCATGAATCTTGAAATCAAACTTGCAGAAAACATAATATCAGGTCTAGTTGTTGTTAAGTACATAAGGCTTCCAACCAACCTTTTATACAAAGTTGGATCAACATATGATCCCTCATCATACTTGCTAAGTTTAATACCAGTTGCCATTGGTGTTGTAGCTAGTTTACAATTCAACATTCTAAACCTTTTCAATACTTCATTTGCATAGTTAGTTTGACAAATGAAAATTCCATCATCAGATTGATCCACTTCAATTCCAAGAAAATACTTCATCAATCCTAAATTAGTCATCTCAAACTCTGTTTTCATGGCATTTTTAAAATCATCTACAGATAGATCTCCAATAAAAATCAGGTCATCAACATACAAACATGCAATAAAAATTTTACCTTCTTGATTTATCTTTGTATACAGGGTTGGATCACTTGGACTTCTGCTGAATCCAACACTAATCAGGTATTCATCAATCCTGCTATACCATCCTCTGGATGCCTGCTTCAATCCATATAAAGCTTTCCTTAACTTGTAAACTTTATCTCTGTGCTTATCAATCTCATAACCCAGAGGTTGTCTTACATAAACCTCTTCTTCCAAATATCCATTCAAGAATGCAGACTTAACATCCATCTGATGCATGATCCATCTATTCTGAGCTGCAATAGCTAAGACCATTCTCACAGTGTCAATTCTAGCTACAGCAGCAAATGCTTCATTGTAATCAATACCGAGTTGTTGACTAAATCCCCGAGCTACAAGTCTTGCCTTGTACTTTTCAACTTCACCATCTGCATTCAGCCTAGTTTTATAAACCCACTTAACACAAATAGTGTTCTTACCTTTAGGTAAATCTACAAGATCCCAAGTGTTATTTCTTTTAATGGAATCAATATCCTCATCCATTGCTTTTATCCAGACATCCTCTTTAGCAGCGTCATTAAAACTTACAGGATCACATGCCATTAATGCAAAATTTGAAATCTGATCTACTTCTTCATTCTAATCATATAATTCTCTTAAAATTCTAGTCTTCTGTCCTTTAAATCTGTTTTTCAATTAAGCTAAAGTAGGATTTGATTCACTACTTACCTGTGAATCTGTTTGATGTCCACCATGTCAAGATGGCTCACCACGCTCATGAATTCTGGGCATTCCAAATTGAGATGGGATAAAATCTCACGCTTGCCTTGTTGGACTTATCGTTGTAGGCATATGTGCATGTGGAACCAACTGTCCATCTCCTTCAGCCTGCTCAACTCCATCCTCATCTTCACAGGGTAACACAGCTCCCTCTGAAACAGATTTGTTAATACTTCCATCCCAGGCTTCATTTTCTTTAAATTGAACATCTTTGTTGATTACATTATTTTTGGTGATGGGATTGTAGAGTTTATATGCCCTAGACTCTTCACTGTATCCAACAAAGATACATCTATCACTTCTATCATTCAACTTCCTCCTCATTTCTACAGGTACATGCGCAAATGCAACACATCCAAAAATTCTAAAATAAGAAACATTGCAAGGCTTACCATCCCAGGCTTCCTGAGGTACACGCTCCCTCACGATCTTGGTTGGACTTCTATTCAAGATAAAAATGGAGCAAAGAACTGCATCTCCCCAATATTCATTTGAAAGATGCTTCTCTTTCAACATGCTTCGAGCCATATCCATGATGGTCGGATTCATCCTTTCAGCCACTTTATTCTGTTGTGGAGTATATCGAGCAGTAAACTTCCTTTTAATTCCATGAAGATCACAGAATTCAATGAATCCATTAAGGTTGTATACACCTCCTCTGTTATACCTTAAGATTTTAATGGTTTGACCACTCTCATTCTCAACCATAGACTTAAACTTCTTAAAAACATCAAAGGCTTCAGATTTCTACTTCAACAAATACAACCAAGTCTTCCTACTGAAATCATCAATGAAAGTCATAAAATAAACACATCCAGTTAAAGAAGGTGTTTGCATAGGTCCACATAAATCTGTGTGGACAATTTCCAATGAAGCTTTTGCTCTGTAGGAAACACCTGAAACAAATTTCTCTCTATGATGTTTTCCAAGTATGCATCTCTCATAAGAGCTTGCAGGTTGTTGAATACAAGGTAACCCCTTTACTATATGTGTCTTCTGTAACAGATCTAAGCCACCAAAATGTAAATGACCATATCTTAAATTTCATAACCAATATTCATCTAAACTTCCATCTTTATAAACATTCAAAGAACCACTCAAATCATTTCTCATAACAAGTGGAAACATTCTATTATTGGTCATCTCTACTTTTGCAATCAACTGTTTGCTGGGAAATTTATCATAGATTGTACATACCTTGTTCTTGAAGAACACTGTACTTTTTCTCCATCAGTTTTCCAACACTAATAAGATTGCATTTTAGACCAAGCACAAAATAAACATCATCAATATTTCTTTTCTGATTATCCTTAGTGTAAACTGAAACTACACCTTTACCATTAATTGTAACCTTATAGTCATTTCCCAGTTTTACTTCAGACTGAATACTATTGTCAATAAATGAAAATAAATCCTTATTACCAGTCAAGTGGTTACTGCAACCACTATCCAAAAACCATATATCATTTGCACTTTCCTGAGTGACCTTACAGGTCAAAAACACAGGATTTTGATGATCCTCAGACTCATTTGTAATATGTATAGACTATTTTCCAGCATCTGCCTGTTTCTTCCAACATTTGTTAGCAAAATGCCCAAACTTCTTACAATAATAACATTGTACTTTAGTTTTATCATACCTCTGATTTTCTTGCTTCCAGGGCTTGTTGTTGCTCCCTCTTAAAGTATGAGGATTCTGTTGGGACCTCTGCTCAGACTCCGATTCAGCTTTGTTGTCCCTTCGACCAGAAAATTGACCTCCTCTTCCACGAGTATAAAACCTTCCTCTGCCTCTGCCTCTAGTAAAATGCAATTGGGATTTGAAAGCATGCTCCAATGATCCTTCTTCATATCTAAATATCCTAGATTCATGAGCAACAAGGGAACCAGTTAACTCATCAATTTGCATTTGACTCAAATCCTTAAATTCCTCTATGGGAACAAGAACATGCTCAAATTTCTTGGGTAAACTTCTCAGCACTTTCTCAATAACTCTCTTATTCTCAATATCATATCCATACTACCTAAGTTGGTTCGCAACACTCATTACTTGAATCATGAAAGTATCAACACTTTCATTATCCTTCATCTTCATATTTTCGAAATCCCTTCTCAAGTTCTACAACTTGACTGTCTTCACCTTGGACACACCTTGATAACAAGTTTCAAGAATGTCCCAAGACATCTTCGAAGATGCAGCACTAGAAATCTTCATAAAAATGGATTCATTTAATCCTTACTGGATTAATCCAAGAGACTTGTTATCCTTCTTCATGTTTTCCTTCAACAAAACATGGTCAGCATTAGAGAGAGCCAATTCTGTTGCTACATCAGCTGGCTTAGCATAACCATCAATAACATAGGTCCATAAATGTCGAGAACACAAAATCATCCTCATTTGAATATACCAAGAGTCATATGACTTCTTTCTTAGGATAGGAGCTTGAGCTTGAGAAGAACTACTACCAAACGCAGCCATTTATATAAAATTTGAAAGGAATTAAATAAACCTTCACACGGGAAAATGAGAGAATAAAATTTGGCACCAACAGGAATAATCTACAATGAACTAAGAAATAGCAGAATACACTACTTTCTCTGATACCAAATGTGGAAAATAGAGGTTGATCGGGGATCGGGTGTTGGTGATTACAAACACCGAACACAAAAAACAAAACACCATGTGAATTGTCAAATCACGAAATGTGAACAAGTTGTGGGCCTAGCACTTCGGGGTTTCGGGGTTTACAAAGACGCAGTGCAAAAAGAAAATGCAACAACTAATCCCGAATCGTGAAAGGCGAATAAGATTTGGTCCCACCAATTCGGGTTTGGGGTTTTGAGACTAAAGAACTCCACGCACTTTTAGCAGAGTAAACTCTGAATGCAAAATAACAACCTTTTATTCAATGTTCTTTTAAAATCACGCGCTCCAACAAATAAACTCGGAATAAATGTGGGACCGGGTTCACAATCAGTAAAACCAAATAGTTACTGAGTTTAGTCAAATTAAAATCAATATAACTAATCCAATCAAGAAATCAAACAAGTTTACAAACTTAATAAAAAACAAGGTAAAAAACAGAGAGAACACCTCCGAATACAAAATGGCAAATTATCTTCAATGTGCTTTCAATCTTCTTGTATGTCTGTGCGTCACAAAATTACAATTCAACTGTGGTATTTAAACACTAACAAATTGCCCTTTCGATCTTCTAAAAGGTTTAATCAAGGCGATGATGGTGTCTAGTTTTCTTGAAAGGTTAAGGCAACCACTGCTTAAGTAATATGGGACATAATAGTAATTAGTGGTTAATCATCGATTTTTGAAGAGTCAAGACGGCCATCGATGCACCATTTACACAGGCGGTGAGAAATGATTACATCCTAACAACAGTTATCTATTTGGGCATTCTAAACTCTTTGTATATGAATGCCATCAATGTTTGGGCTTTCTTTAGGAGCTTGTATCTGTAGCCCGGTTAATTGGATCTTGGAAGAGTTCACCACTACGAGATGCATTCGTTGGCTATTGACAAAGTGCAAATTTCTTATCAAAACATTAAAACATCCAGTAATAGACATTGTCTATCAGACCAAACACAGAATCCAAACCCACTCCATGAGCACAACCTCCTCCAATTAAAATTTATATAAAACTAAAAAACTATTTATAACATTGTGTCTTTCTTCAAGAAAATAAGCAAGGCGATCAAGTCAAGCTTGCAGGCTGGAAACAAACCAGAGGAGCCACATCCAAGCAACCTTGCACACACGAACATTTGTGGTGATTAATATAAATTGAAGCAGCCGATATATACTACTATATTGTTGTTTAATGGTAATTGTTAGATGAGTCAGGGAAAGATTGTGGAAGGTGCTTGTCAAGAGGCTCGAGGTGAAGTCCGGTGGAGTCGGACGTGGATATTCAATGGTGGAAGAGATGAAGAAATAGAAGAGCGGTGTATGGTAGAAAATTGCGGCGGGGAATGTCCACCCTCCTGTCCGACGAGATTGTGACAGGGTTTTCAATGGCGGTTGAGATGGAGGATAAGAGCGGTGTATGGCAGGAGATTGTGCGAATGAATGAAATACTTTTGTATGGTTTAACATGACCACCTAATTTTTCAAGGCCACATGTAAACAACGGTGAAAAAAATGAGATGAAACAGAATAGTTAAACGAAACCCTTACGTGTTGTTTGTTCACTTTGCAGGATTTAGACCACCAATTCTGGCCTTGACCATCTATGACACCACCACCTTCTATGGTCAACCCAGATATACTAGAAAATCGAAGCCATAGATTAAGTTCATTGTTATTCCATGCAAATGGTTCCTTGGTGCAACTATTGTTCCTGTAATCTGCAAGTTTACGATCTCAACAGCCAATTTAACATGGAATTTTCATGATACTCGACGTCTATCATCTTAAAAAGCATACAATCCAACATGCAAATTTCTGACTTCAACTAAAATATGAGACTTGCAAGGACCAAGAAACGTCACTGGCTTCACTAGAAATTTCTTCCCCGATGGTACTTGCAACACGGCGTTAGAAGGTGCCATGCTTGTTGCTTCCCATGCTTCTTTGAATATTGACTTGTGTATATGGATTAGTTGAGGTATTTTTCGAACTTTCTCATTTTGGATTGTTACGGATGTACAGTATTCTAGATTACCATTTCAATTTGAAAAATCATATATATACAAAAGTTAATATTTAATTTAAAAATATATAACTTGTAAATTTTTAGTGAATATGTATTTAAACTATACCAAGCAAACTAAATAATTTCTAATTATACTTCAAAACAAATATTTCTTTAATAACGTTATTAATAGACAAGTTACTAAGTGAGAGTAACTACATTAATGATTCAATTTAGTCATTTAATTACGGAAGGACCATTCCAATGCTATGAACATAAAAAGTAATGCAAAATTAGCATCACTTTGGAAGATGAAGTGGTTGACATTATTATTTTTAGACTCTTAATAGAATATGTAATTGTTTACATGATTATTGTTAAATTGATAATAAAATAGTATTTTTTTTATCTATATTTATTGTATTTAAATAAAATGAAATAAAAATTTCACATTTATAATAATAATAATAATAATAAATTTTATATTTATTATTATTATTATAAGAATAATAATAATAATGATTTAATTTTAAAGTTATTTGGAGTATAAGATCCTCTTATTTATGAGATAGGGAAAAATTTATGAAGATACACATACCTTACCTCTTCTTAATTTGAATATGTGAAAGAAGAAAACATATATTAATAGATGGGTATATATTGATAATAGAATATGTAGAATATGTAGTAGTACTTTGATGTATCTTTATCCTTTTTAAATAAAAGGAATTGCATTTTTTACCTATATGATAATATGTGTTTTGAATAGTAAATTTGTATATATTTATGATTATAATATTAAAAATATTAAAAATATTTATAAAAAAATAAAAATAAAGGTTCAATTTTTTAAAATAAGATAGAAAATGCATTTTTTACCTATATGATAATATGTGTTTTGAATAGTAAATTTGTATATATTTATGATTATAATATTTTTAATATTTAAAATATTTAAAAATAAAAATAAAGGTTCAATTTTTTAAAATAAGATAGTATATAGAGGAGGACAAAAGCTAAGATACCAACGATATAAAGTGCATAGGATAGTAACATAGTCATTATTTGTTTTAGAATCATTTTACTATTATTAACATTAAATTGGAAAAAAAATAATTGAAATGTAATTAAAATGGTATATGGTAATTTATTATTATTGATTTTATTATTTTAAGGAAAAATAAAATATTTACATTTATATTATAATATAAATGATATTATTATTATTATTATTAAGAAGTGAGAAAAATTATATTAAAAAGTGTGGATAAATCCACTTTAGTACAAAAAGAGGGAGGTCATGAATGACCTTCGAGAGATAGAAGTTTTGAAGATTGGGATTGCTAATATAAAATTTGTGTCCATTGAGTTTCCTCCTTCCTTAGCTATAACATTTCTGTTGTATTTTGAAGAGTACATTTTATAGAAAACTATGTTTATATATAACGTAAAACTAAACATGACACTTGAATTTTAGAAATTCAGTTACCTGGTTCCTTTTTAATCTTTGAGTGTCTATGTGGCTCCCAATTTGGATCTGGTACGGGCTCGTTGAGATCCAAGATTTGATTTACTCTAGCTGAAGTTATATTCTTCAAAGCTCCTTGGGTGCTTGTTGGGGTACTGGGTTGTTGGTGACTTATTTCCATCTGATCCATTCGGCTTTGCAAGATCTCCATATAACTGCGTTGCTCCTCAATTTGGCTCCTATGTGCAAAGATTTCATCCTATAGTCTCTCAATTAGGTGCCTATGCTGAGAAAGGGTGTAAAGCTCGAAGGTTAATGTAGATCTGAGTGCTCCCATGTGGATTCTCATCCTTTGACACCCTGCACATTCTAACTCTAGATCTTGTTGGTCATGTCCAGCAAGCAAATATTGTAAAATTGTGATCCTTGGCGCATTGTGGTCTTCTATTTGTTGTCCATGGTGTTGGGGAGGGCCCAATTCTGTAGAGGACTAGAAATCATGGGGTCTTAGGGTTTGGATTTGGAAGAGTCGAGTCCCAAAAGAGGTCGCAGGACAAAGGTCTGAGCGAGAAGATGGGAAGGCTCGAAGGATCGCTGCAATAGAGGGGTTGTCTGAGGTCTTTGAGGCACCAACATAGAACAAACCATGCAATTCAGGGAGAACACAGAGTACAGAGGGCTCAGATTAAACTCAAAGGGAATTAGCCACTATAAAGACGCTGCTTAGAATCGCTGAGATAATTCACCCCATGTGACAATCAACTCCAAATTTGTGTCAAACATATAAACCATAACCTCTACATGGAGCGTTGTACTGAGATCCTACAAATATCCATGCCAAGGACTGAATCCATCGTCACCCTAAAAATTCCACTCCACTTCAAGACTGTTGCATGCTCGACCCAGCTATTTCATAGTCTTAGACAATCTATTACCCACGAACTCAACTAGGCGATCAAGTGAACCACCCCAAGCCATAATTAAATACTCGTACGAGTTATCGTTAGCCCAATTTATCCTTGGTCGATGAGGCCCTATCTTTTCACCTGCCAGTTGCCTCCTCCACTTGTCTCGACTCATGTTGGGGCTCCAAGTGTTCACCCCCTGTGGCCTTTGCTCATTGACTCTTGGTCATATGTGAAGGCATTATACTAGGGGGGCTAGACCTTCCTTACCCTCCACCCCTAAGGTTCCAGGAGGTCTCCCAATGGCCTCGTTAGCCATTTTTTATGTTTCCTTATTATTATCTCTCAATACGTGTAAAAAATTTGTATTTAGAGTCCTTGTGATTATACAGATTCTTTCTATTATCCTCTTTAGGCTCAAATGTTTTGGATCAGAACCCTAGTTCATCATCCTTATGATTGTCTTTGAGTCGCCTGCTACATTCAGGATATGGATTTGTCTTTGATTTGCTAGTTGAAGTCCTTTGAGAAGTGCATACTCTGTTTTATCGTTGGTGTCTTTCCCAAGATTCCAGTAGTAGTTCAAGATTGTTTTTCCTCTGGGTTCATAGAGAACCCCGCACCTGTTTTCCCTGAATACAAATGATATTATTATTAATATTAAATTGAAAAAAAAAAATCAAAAATAACTAAAATGATACATGGTAATTTATTATTATTATTATTGATTTTTATTTTTTTTAGGAAAATAAAATATTCACATTTATATTAGATATAAATTAAAAAAGTGTTTATGGAATTTTTATAGTTGAATAAATATAAAATAATATTATATTATATAATATTTTTGTTTAACTTAAAAAGATATCATAGATTTAAAGCATGTTGTTCTCTATTAGGTTTAGTTGTTGAGTTATCCATGATTGTAGCTTATTCATAATGATGGGAATGTTAGAGTTGGATGTTGTGTTGTTGAGTTATCCATGATTGTAGCTTATTCATAACGATGGGAATGTTAGAGTTGGATGTTGTGTTATTGAGTCACATTTGTTGGGAATGAGATTTCCTCATAAGTTTCATATGCATTTTTTCTTGAAGTTTCTTAATTTTTTTTATATTGATAGACATTTCCGGGTTCTTTTAATGACACAAATACACAAATGATTTATATAATGAGGATTTAATCAATAAAAATATTATTTTTTATTTTTTCTTATGAAAGGTCGATTATGCCTACGCTTGCTGGAGACTGAAATCTCTAATCTTACTCACAGCACTAATCCTTTTCCCTGGTCGACGAGAGACTCCGAGAGATTGAAAAGTCTTGAATCCAACAGGGCCAATATTTTAATTGCCGATGAATTTGCTTGGAGGCTGAAAAGCAGGGAAACTTGGCTTAGGTGCGGAGATTCTAACTCCAAATATTTCCATAAGGTTGCAAGTCATAACAAACAAAAAAAGATGATCTGGTCAATCATTAAAGATGGAACAGAGATACGCGGGCAGGAGGCATTAAAAAAAGAGGCGGTCACTTATTTTACAAATCAGTACAGATCTTCAGACTTGGACAACCTTCAAGATAAAGGGTCCTCGGCTCAATTATTCCCTCGAATGGTTTCTGGTGAGGAAGCGGAAGCTCTTTATAAGCCTGTCACACTGGACGAGATAAAAGATATTCTTTTACATTTCAAAGCTGAGCGAAGCCCAGGGCCTGATGGCTGGACTTCAGAATTCTTCTGTTTTTTCTTCGAGCTTGTTGGAGAAGAGCTTCTTCAGATGGTAGAGGACACCAGAATTAAAGGCAAGATAGCTGGAAGTATAAATTCTACATTTTTGGTCCTTATTCCAAAAGAAAGCAGCCCAGTCTCTTTCACTGATTTCCGTCCGATTTCTCTTTGTAATCTTATTTATAAGATTATTTCAAAGGTAATATCCAACCGTATAAAACCTTTTCTCGGAAGGAGCCTCTCAGCAGAACAACTGGGATTCTTAAAGGGTAGAAGAATCCATGATGTGATTGGAGCAGCGCACGAGTGCTTACACAGTATTAAACAGAAAAACCTAAAGGCTCTAGTCATGAAACTAGACCTTAAAAAAGCTTTCGACTACATCGACTGGGACTTTTTGAGACTTATTCTTCATGCGGTGGGGTTTGGCGACCAATTCTCGAATTGGATCCTTGCATGTGTTACAACTGCCAATTTTGTTGTGTTAATTAATGGGGATCCTTCCACTTTCTTCAAAAGTGAGAGAGGACTCCGTCAGGGATGTCCTCTCTCCCCCTATCTTTTCATCTTGATTATGGAAGGTCTCAGCATACTTCTTTCTCAAAGCGTTTCAGAGCTTAAAATCTCAGGCATAAAGGTATCTAATCTTGTAAAAATCATTCACTTGATGTTTGTAGATGATGTGCTACTTTTGTCAATTGCAGATCCGGAGGAATGGCGCATTATTCTTGATGTGCTCCAGAAATTTTGCTCGGTTTCTGGTTTATCTATCAATGCTTCTAAGACTTCAGTGCACTATTGGGGTCTATCAGAGACCGAGCTCCAACTACTCCAAGCCACTATCCCTCTCACCTTTAAAAATCTGAATGAGGGATTCTCCTATCTGGGGTTCCATTTGAAGATGGGAGCATCTTCTCCTGCCGACTGGCATTGGTTGGTGACCAAGTTTGAGAGGAAAATAAACTTCTGGTGCAATAAGTGGCTTTCTTTGGGGGGAAGGCTGGTCCTTGTCCAAGCCGTCCTCCAGAGTCTGGCAGTTTACTGGATGCTGTTGGAGAAGGTTCCTTCTGTGATTATCACCACGCTGAGGAGACTTGCTTTTAATTTTCTGTGGGGTACGACTCCAGAAAAAAATCGTTACCACCTATGTAGCTGGCATGCCTTATCCATTTCAAAAAGGGAAGGCGGTTGGGGCCT
>JASDQU010307915.1:4102-27192 GCA_032191745.1 Picea mariana
CTTACAGGACCCCATCAGAAGCTTCGCCCACTCTGTTATGGGTCGTACACCATCACCAAGGTTGTGGGGGATAATGCTTTTGAGCTCAACATTCCTCCTTTCCTTAGCCTGCATCTAGTGTTCAACATGGATCTCCTTCGCCCTTATTTCCCACCATTATTAGACACCTCAGACGTAGCAGAACAATTGACACCAATAGAGCTCAACCCCGAATGCATACAATAGGAATTCAGTGATCATATTGTGGACACACAGATCAAGGGCACTCGACAACAAAGGATCCATCTTTATCGAGTCGTCAAAGCAGGGCAGCTCCTGCACCAAGGCAAGTGGCTCACCCGGGGCCAAATTCAACAGAAATTTCCTCATCTGATGGGGGAACTCAACGCAATGGAGACCATTGCTTCCTAATGAGGGAGGATTGATATAGGTGGATATTTTTGGTCACCCACCTTTTCCAACTGGCTCAAAACAATTTTATGGAACTTTTGGCAATTTACTATTTTTAGCAGTTTTAACTTCCAGGGCCATTTTGAGGGCCTAAATGAAGGTTTTTCGGGATTGAGCTTCACAATGATATTATAAGGCATGATTGAGCCCCCAAAATGAATCTCCTCTATGATACCTTTCCAACGGGCTATCATACACCTAAAATGGATATCGTATGCAAAATTTACAACCCCGAGAAGTTGATGTAAACTTACCCAGACGGGGCCCACATGACTTTTGGCGCTTCATCTCCTAGGGTTAGGTTTTTGGATGTCTATGGTTTTTGGCATTATTGTTTATTGTAAAAAGGCCTTCAGAGCCTCATTTTAATGATATTCTTGTGAATGAGCGCAACCGTCACATGTCTTCTCAGAGATAATCCGCCACCATTCCAACAAGCTTGTTTCCGCTGCATTTTATAGTTTCAACTTATTTCCTTATTGAATAGAAAACCAATTTTACTGTATCTCTATTATTTTGTGTTAAGCACATGTTAATAATCTGTAGTCATTTGGTTCTTCTCATAAAATATGGATCAAGTGGTGTTGTTGAAAGACACCGTAGCACTGAAGCACAAGTTGCTCAAGGAGAGAGAGAGAAAATCTCTTGAGATGATCTGACAATTTGAGATGATAATAGACATATCACTAAGATCATATATAAATAGGTTTGGTCATGGAACAAACTCAACAAACTCAGGTGAAGATTGTTGCACCTATCCATAAAACGTGGATCGAGAATCCATAAGTGGACATGGTCAACCGAGGGTTTAATGGGTCATCGACCCAAATATATGGTCAACTAAATCAATCTGAAAAAGTGAGGTTACAAAGGAATTGCATGTTCCAACACCCCCCGATAAACTCATTTTGGAGGAAAACAAATTCTGCAACATTCGCCCTTGAATTTGTCTTCATGACTGCAAAATATGATCACAAGATGGTACAACAACACTGTTGAGGAGGTATAATCACCATCAACACATATGAAGGCTAAAAGAACAGTCATCCATTACAAATGGGATGCAAAATCAGCTATTGAAATATGTTCTGATTCGGTCAGTCGACTAAACATCAAGACAACACTATCTAGTCTATTAGGATACTAGACAAGAACACACCAATATAATCAATCTTTGTCAATCCAATAGTCTCTTCAATAGGTACAATGTAGAAGTACAACTCCCAATAACATAGCCAAACATGGTTTGATCGGTCTCAGCAAATCCAATCATATTAGTTGGATTTACACATCAACAACTTTAATTACTCCCCCCCTTAAACACAACTGAGGGATCAAAGCATCAACAACAAATATTTTTTGAAACACACCAATCAACAGACAATAGATAGTCGAAAACCAATTGATAAATGCACATTTGAAAACACCTCTATTTGACTATCAAGTTGGGTCGAATCCCAGTTGACTAATATCTCAGTCGAACTCCAGTCGATTTTCAATTCGGGTCGAACCATGTGGTCGATCATTGAAAAGTATCAATAATGAAGAGGAGCATTGCACGTCTGTATAGTTGATGAAACAAAATGGTAGGAACTCTTCAAAAATCGGTTCAAATGTTCCCATGACCACTCATCAACCCAACCATAGTGTATCCTCGTAGTCATTATGGGTCCACGGTTTTGTCGATCACGTCTCTTCTAAAAAGATCAGAAAGCATGATTTTCATTATTTAGATGGCGAGGATGACGATAAGGAACATAAGGCTATGTAGGTTGATCAAGAGGCATAGGCTCAGGGTCTAATGAAAAACTTAGTATATCAACAACAACGTCATCAACAACAATATTCTTAGAATATGGTATGTCATGAACAACCATCTCATCAATCTGTTCAGGAGATTGCTTTACCGACAAATCAATCTGAACTCCACCTGCAACGAACAAAACTTTCATATTTGTAGCAAGGGAAGGTGTAGTCAAGGAGGAAACAACAACATCATATCCAAGACCTGTTCTTAGTGGCATCATCACAGGAAAAATAGGAGAATCAATACCATGTCTATTCTTCCCATGTCCTCCTCTAGTATATCCCATCTTGATGAGCAGTCATGATCCTATACCTATAGTGTGTATTTCAAAGCTGGGTGAAACAACATAATTATTACTTTCAAAGCATAAATTGAAAACATATTTCTTACAAACATAAGTAGGGGGTGGAGAAGAAATGGGTGAGATTTGCAGCTCAACAAAATCAATATTCTTATCACAAATAGTTGAATTAGCAACAATGGTGGAAGAAGAAACATGTCAGTCTAGAAGCTCAACAATATCAATCTTCTTTTGTTCAACAGTCTATAATCTTTGAGGAGTATCATCCTTCTTAGTTAGCTACAACAATAAGGAATCATAATCATTATTCAATGCTTGATACTCATAAAAAATTTGATTGTTATCTTCTTGAAGAGGAGCAACTTCACGAAGCTAATCAATGGAGTTCTGCAAGTGGGAAACCTCACAAGTTAGCTTGGTATTTTCTTCCATCAGGTGGATGACATTTGTTCTCATTGTTGTATGAGGAAGGGATTTTATGTCTTCTTCTAATTCTTCAAGAAGGTTAGAATTCTACTCAAATTTGTAAATGTGTTGAACCTACACATAATAGATCTAGCTAGAAAATACCACACACATTTGCAGAGAGAAATTGAGAAAGAAGAAGCAAGAGAGAAAGAATGGAAGAATTCTCATTAATCGTATTCCACACTCAAAGAGTGAATAGTTTACAATATATATAGGATATATGAGTAACTAATGCGCTATAGTGGTGGTGTAGAGTGATGTGGACACACACCAACAGTTATAGGAGTAAACTGCCACCTAGTCTAGTCTCTCAGGCAGTTACGGGAGTGAACTGCCACCTAGTCTGAGTTAACTAGTCTATCAGTTTTCAGTTATCTGACTGAAACAAAGTGAAGTGAGGAGGAGATCATGGAATCATGAGTAATGCACTAGTCTGGTGATGATCCCAAGGACAATGCACATTAGATGGCGATGATCCCAATGCTGCATGGTGATAATCCCAATGTAGCATCTAGACTCCACTCAACTGATCAAAATGAAGTGAAAACTGAAGAGAATGTTCTCCCAAAACTTTAGGAGACTGGATAATGACTAATAAACATAGGGAAAATCTTAAGAAAAATCAATCTTAGGTGAGTGTGAAGTACTCCAACACCCCCCCTGAACATCACTATGGTGAAAATAAAGAATGAGTCTCGACAACGAGGCCATGTTAGGTACCCAAATAAAAAAGATACGCTGAAATAAACGAGGAAAGAGAGAAAACCTCATGGGAAACCCCCCCCTCAAATTACAATGCATAAAAAAATAAAATGAGAAGGAACAAAAAACAGTTGAACAACCTTGTCCTTCACTCCAAGAGGACCTCGCAACTGTGCAAGTTTGTGCTCGTTGAATATTTTGTTGAAGATGTAGATGTCTGCACGGATCTGATGAAGTAGATGCACCATTGAGATGTCCACACATATCCACATTCTCTTGTAATGAATAAGATCCAAATAAATTTTGGATGAAACTTTGAAAATCGTGCGGTCGTTTTCGAAAATACGCTGAAATTTTGTTGATTTTAAAATGATCATAACTTCACTTCCCAAACTCCGTTTCAGACGATTTTTTTTTTGAAATTGGATATTTTCCCGAGAGGAATTCAAATATCCAATTTGTTTCTGCAAATTTTGCTCAGAAAATATCATAATTGAGTCTGATGTGCGCAACTCCCTTTTTGTCTCCTGAGATGCATGCATTGCGCATGGAAAAATGTCTGCATGTGACCCCTGAGATGCATGCCATATATCTTCTACATGAAATTCAGAAAACAAATCTGAAATGGAGTAGACATCATCTTCAATTAATAGAATACAAATTTGTGCAAATACATTTGTAGAAGACTCTTCATAATAAGAGGCTTGATCTTCTGATGGCTTCTCTTCTGGCTCTATCTGTTCAACCTCCTGCATGAAATCTTCACAATCTTATTTATTCCTGAATAGAACCTCCAATCTGGTCCATAATTCATTTGGAGTTGATTTTTGTAAGTCATCATATACTTGATGGAGAATTTCAGGAGAAATAAACCAGAGGATACATCCTATGGCCATATCTTGTCTATTGAGAAAATTGTTTTTCTCATCGACGGAATCAAGATTTACTTCCATTGCTATAGTTATTTGGTACAAGCCTCTGCATCTGAGCATAAGCATAATTTTGGTCTTTCACTCCAAATAGTTATGAGGGATGAGAAGTATTGCTAGCGAATAATCCATCTTTTATGCATTCTTCAATCTTCAGTACCTGCAAAAAATAATTTGGTGTAGCTTTTGTTTAGCAGCCTGTTGGCTTTGATACCATGTAAATGTGTTGAACCTGCACAAAATAGATCTAGCTATAAAATACCACACACATTTGCAGAGACAAATTGAGAAAGAAGAAGAAAGAGAGAAAGAATTGAAGAATTCTCATTAACCGTATTCCACACTCAAAGAGTGAATAATTTACAATAGATATAGGATACATGAGTAACTAATGCGCCATAGTGGTGGTCTAGAGTGATCTGGACACACACCAGCAATTACAGGAGTAAACTTCTACCTAGTCTAGTCTCTCAGGCAGTTACGGGAGTGAAATGCCACCTAGTCTGAGTTAACTAGTCTATTAGTCTTCAGTTAACTAACTGAAATTGAGTGAAGTGAGGAGGAGATCAGGGAATCATGAGTAATGTGCTAGTCCGGTGATGATCCCAATGACAGTGCGCATTAGTTGGTGATGATCTCAATGTTGCATGGTGATAATCCCAATGTAACATCTAGACTTCCTGAAGAGAATATTCTCCCAAAACTTTAGGGGACTAGATAATGACTAATAAATATAAGGAAAACCTTAGGAAAAATAAATCCTAGGTGTGTGTGAAGTACTCCAACAAAATTTGTCTGCAAGAGTCTAAAAAGTGATAGCAACAGTGTTTCCCATGGCAACAACCCTTCTGAAGTGCTAAGTCACAGCTGTCTGGAACACATCTTCTGCATTTTTCAACTGAGTTTTTAGCCCTTTAGTTTATGTCTTCAAGGAAGCATTTCCACGAGAGAGGACTATAACTTATTTCATGGGGTTATCAACAAGGTTGGTTTTATTGCCAAATTCATCCACTAGATCTTGAAATATGGTCTCCATGGTCTGTTCTAGGTCAACAATATTCCTATACTTTTCATCAAACCATTGCAAAAGGCTAGTTTGAAAGAGAGAAACCTCATCTTCTAGTTAGGTATGAATTGTCTACAATTTACTTCTTAGTCGTTGATTTTCAATTTGCAATTGTGCAACAACACTTTGTAAAGAAGTGACTTATGCACAAAGTCGACTGTGAGATTCTTCCAGGGCGATATCCTTCTTCTCACGAATCTCTTGTAATTTTTGAAGCATCAAGGATTCATCTTCGTCCAACATTCCCATCGTTGATGAAGTGAAAAATATAAGCACAAAGAGTGCAAATAGACCACAATAAAGAAATTGGCTTATCAGTCAACTTCTCACAAACTATGTTTGCTGGTATATAGAATGGCAAACTCACATCTGGTCATCCAGCAAAGAAACCACCAATACAAACTAGTCAAATTGTTGCATACAACTATTTTATAGCAGAGAATGTAATAGGAATATCCACACTCAGATAAAAAAGGAGGAAGGATAGAATATACCGTCATTCCATGAGCAAGTAGAATCTCAGTTCACCGAAAGTCAACAAGCACCAGTCGAAAGAAGGCTGGTCAAACCCACATATGCAAGTCAGTTGAATCAAAGAGATGTTCGACTTGTCTGCCAGTTGATTCAATGGATACCAGTCCAGTGATGAGGGGGTGTTGAATGGTCAACAGAGGATCTAAGGCATCCAATGGTATGCAATATGAGATCTTCTCAATGTGTAAGCAAATTGGATCTTCAATTTACGAGGGCCATACACGCGCCACAAGGAACTTCCAAGTCGAGCCAGCAAGAGAGAATTCTAGAAGATCTCTGTCGAGTCAAGCTCACTTGTCGATCGAACAAAAATTTGAGGGTTTTGAAACCAATTTAGGTCGAGCCATCTTGATGGTCAACCACAGTATTAAGTTGACGGACCAGATCGACAGACTTACTTAATCAACAAGCATAAACCTTGGAATATAATTGGAATACTATTTTCTTATTTTTATACAATATTATTAAGTGATTTTTCAGTTTGATGGAAAAAGCTCCATGCAATTCCCATCAAGAAGATCCAAGAGTTATATAAGTGTTTTCCATGTATAAAACTTAGATTCCAAGGAGAAATCAAGGATCATTAATTTTAAGTCACTATATATTAAAGACGCTATCTTTAACACGTGCACTTAATATTTTGGGCTGGTTTTTAAATGGTTTGTTAAATAGACATTAAGATTTTTTTTTAGAATTTAATGGGTCAATGGAAACAAACATAGATTCATTTTGAATGGTCCCCATTAATAGAAAAATCGTAATTGATATATAAGTGATTCTGCTAGAAATTTCATTATTTCATTGACTTTTGCTATTAGGATCAGTTTTTATCATTGTTAGTCCGGTTTCCATCTTCGTGGGTCTAATGGTTAAGAACATGTGTTTCCTCTTAAGAGGCCATAGGTTCAAATCTAGAGGGGGGTAGGGTATGCATACCTTCGTAAACTTTACCAATCAAATCGCTAGGTGGAGGGGGGTCCCTTGTCCCACAAACAAGGGGGTCTTATACACCAATTTGGTGTGTTGGCTTGACCGTGACCTTAAAAATAGATTATTTATTCCATGAATTTAATGAGTGGCATGCTTATTTTTTATTTCCAAGGCTGGTGGATTGATTTGTCAATGTTTTATGTATCTCCAACTTAGATAACTTGTAAAGGTCTACAATGTCACCCTTTATATTATGATAATTATAAAAAAGAATTTACAATTCTTGATAACTCTTTTTAATATTTGGTGTCTCATGTTAATTAAAGGAATGGTAATGCTTCTTACTCATACGTTTTTTTAATCTCATGAGGCTAGGTGAGATAGGTAAGATTATTACTTTAGTTTATAGCCTATCAAAATCTTGATTAAATATCGAGAAATATAATTTTTGGATCTAATTCTTTTATATATATATATAAAAGAATTAGATCCAAGAATTATATTTCTCGATATTTAATCAAGATTTTGATAGGCTATAAACTAAAGTAATAATCTTACCTATCTCACCTAGCCTCATGAGATTAAAAAAACGTATGAGTAAGGAGCATTACCATTCTTTTATATATATATAAAACAATTAGATCCAAGAATCATATTTCTCGATATTTAATCAAGATTTTGATAGTCTATAAACTAAAGTAATAATCTTACCTATCTCACCTAGCCTCATGAGATTAAAAAAACGTACGAGTAAGGAGCATTACCATTCTTTTATATATATATAAAAGAATTAGATCCAAGAATTATATTTTCGATATTTAATCAAGATTTTGATAGGCTATAAACTAAAGTAATAATCTTACCTATCTCACCTAGCCTCATGAGATTAAAAGAAGGTATGAGTAAGGAGCATTACCATTCTTTTATATATATATAAAAGAATTAGATCCAAGAATTATATTTCTCGATATTTAATCAAGATTTTGATAGGCTATAAACTAAAGTAATAATCTTACCTATCTCACCTAGCCTCATGAGATTAAAAAAACGTATGAGTAAGGAGCATTACCATTCTTGGATCTAATTCTTATATATATATATAATTTTTTTTTATGTATTTTATCTAAGAACATAAATAAAAGAGGATTTGCAAATAAAAGAATTATAAAGACATATATACAAACAAAAATGTTGAAATATGTGATAAAATGACGAATTTGAAATACGATATTAAAACAGTTTTCAAAGTGACAAGAAATCAACAAATCGTTTTATTAATGCCTACTCTAAGTTACAATTGAAAATATCTCTTTAGGTCCTTGTGAGGGCCTGGATCAGAGAACTTATTAAAGTCCAAGATGTAATTAAGACTCATACATGGACATCTAATTTCAAAAGAAAAGATCACAATGTAATACTAGTCTAGATCACCTCAAGTTACATGTGTATCATCGTTTTGAACTATGCAAAACTTGTATTAATTAGCACTGAATGAATTCAGTACTTATAATTAAGACAAAACAAACTTGAAGAAAATAAATGACCTTGGAGCATATCACCACTCAATTCCTCCTAGTCTTTTCTTTTCCACCTTCAGAACAACCTTGTTGTCAAAGAGACAGTTTAGCTCTAATGAAAACTCATAATGGAATGACAATATGAATATCTCACTTAGAACTTAAGCATACCTTATCGGTAGTTTCACTTCTCTATTTTCTCTTCCTTTTTTTGAACTCCTTCACTTGTATATCTTCTTTGAAGTAGTTAGGTGCCTCAACCACTTTTGCTTTTGAGATTTAATTAAATTTTCATTTAAGAAAAACCATATTAATTTAAGATAATGGTTACAAATATGTTTTTATATTTAAACTAATCATAGGTGGGGTCCCACTAGATTCTTGTATTTTTACTTTGCAGAATTTCTCTTGTAGCTCTCAAAATAATTTGAACATATACATATTCAAGTACAGAAAATAAATAAATAAATGGCATCCATCAAAATAATTCCATGTCAACGAACACTTGTACCTCCTCATAAATCAAAACAATATGATATTTTTTAGTTTCCAAATATATATATAAGTCGGTTGTCTGTCCCAAATTAAAATATCATATGTCCAAAATAAAACACTGTCATGACACAATTAAAAAAATATGGGGATATTTCTCCTTAAAATCATTTTCTCTTTCTTTCCTACCTTCAAAGTCATTTGGTTTAAGATTTTGTGTGTCCTTGAAAAGATCATTTTTTGTCTTCATAGTTAACTCTAGATGTATGTCGCTGAAGGCAATTTCCCTCTTACCATTTTCTGCTTTTGCTGACTTTTTCTTTGAGTGTACAGAGGATGACTATGATGTATCAGTACTAGGAATGACAATATACTTACTTTTTCCTTTATCAATCCATATCTTTTGATAAGGTACTTTGCTTTCTCTAAGCAAGGAATGGGTTATTGAATACATAGATGAAACAAAAGGGACTGTGTGATTTTGTAAAGGTGGGTGTTTAGGACTGGTAGGACACTTTGCATTGCTAGAAAAAGGAGGTTTCACTGGATTACTATTCCATCCATCATTTGTAGGTTGAATATGAGGCTCGAGTATGTCCATGATGACAGGATGGGGCTGCAATGGTTCATTTGGGCTAGCTAAAGGTAATATTGGCGGTCCACTGAGGTTTAATTGATTAGTTTGCACTAACTTGTTGAAATCATCTTAATCAATATCAAAGTGAATATAAAAAATGGTCTTCTTGTGTCTCTCATGCTTCCAAAACATATTCGGTCTCTTTCCCCTTCCTCCTATGTTACATTTGTTACTTCCTTTGCTAAAAAAGCTCATCTAATTTTCATTGCTATTTCAATCAATCCAAAGTATAATACAAGACAAAACATGATAAACATTCATTACAAAACTTGGTAAATATGATTTAATTATGGCTCTGAATACAACATGGTAAATCAAGTATAGAAGGGAGAAATAAAACAAGAATAATGTATAAAAGAGAAAAAACAAACCAAAAATCATTCATCACCAACGTTCTTCATTTTCAATTTCTTTAATTTGGAACTTAAATCCTCTTGAGTACCTATTTGTGTATGACTAGTTCAATATATCCTTAAAACATGAATAAAGATAAGTTGATAAATATATGGAAAATGAAATTATGATTGGTCGGGGAAAATGATAAAAGGAATATACTTATGAAAAGTGATAAATAATGAGAGGATAATGTACAAAAGTTCATGTAAAAATCACTTATAATCTAATTCATCCATTTACTCTCATTATGTGCATTTAATAAATTTGCACACATTACCCAAATAAACCTAATGCAAATGTAAACCAACATTGTAAAATTATTATTATTGACTGGGGTTGAGTAAAACATCCACATCATTCCCACTATCCATGATGTTGTGTGAATAAACTACAACTGACATTTATTGCAAACCAATATCATTTTCCCTGTTAAATATCATTCATAAGATGTGGCATATCACGGTTTTCGAAATGTGATTTTTTTATAAAATAAATAGAGTATAAGCTAAGGATGAGAGTAAAATAACTATACAAACCACATGTTTTGAGTCGCCCCTTCAAAAAAGATGAAGGATTAATGGCACATGACCATGCGCTTATAGATGCAAGTCGAAGTTCTTTCAAGGGAGAGAGATAATGCCTCGAGCTCAAATGTACTCTTTTCACAAGAAAACCATGATTTTAAACAAATAGACTTTTGAAGCAAGCTCAACACCGAACCCAAGTCATCTTTTTGTATAGAAGAACAATTATTTTTTATGGGTTCAACCCACTATTATTTTATAATCTATATTGTAGTAAAACACTTCTAGAGTGTACAAATAGACATGGAAAGTGATAATATGGCCTAATGACATTAACAAACATGAAAACACACAATATCCACTACAATTTATTTATGACACCACATATTATTTTCAACAACAATAAACGCTTTAAAATAGTTGTCTCTTTAAATATCTCTTTTCATTTCACCATAACACTTTTATATGGATGAAAGACAAGGAAAATAAATTTCATAGTTGAAACCAATTAACCAAGGCCATTACTAACCATTTATTAACAATTTTTAAAAAGAAGTTCTCAGATAATTGTACAAGTACTTACTTCATCCTAGGCTTGATTTATTGTAGTCTTTTGATCTTGCAAATGGTTACACAATGAACAAAAGCAATTGGTTGAGCTGAACATAGTATTAATGGTTTCCTCCAACACTTTGAAACAACAAAATGAATGACAATGGTAACCCTAACAAACTTCAACAAGATAAGACGCAGGTTTGGTGGTATATATGCCCCAGTCACCTCAATTTTAATGCATGGCACAGATAAACCAAACTCACCACCCATACATCATCGGTCTCATTTAGAACCAAAGTTCAAATGATACCAAGTATAATCAATACCCATTATACAATGTCAAATGATATATGATATGTGCGTTGAGCCATAACCGTGGTCAAAATAAATAATAGGAATATCATATAACCTTTTTAAAATGTCAACCTTTTTTTTCTAATTTTTATCAATATATGCCAACTTTGAAAATCAAACTTTGAAAACCATATACTTGTTTGATTTTCAAACTTATAAAATGTCACTTTTATACACAAGTTTGATGCCTTTAGGAGATGCAACATAGCACATTGAAGCACATGATTCCATATGCTCATTATACAAACAAATATTATGTTTTGTATAAGTATTAAAATCATGATACCCAATATACTTCTCTTCAATACCATTGACTATGGTGAAGATATAACCATTCATAAAAAGTGTTAATAACCATCAAACCAAAATTGATTGTTGTGTAATAACTGGCTTCTTTGATGCCATACTTGAGGTGATGCCCAAACTAAAACCAAGACATAATATCATGCCATAAAACTAAAAAGATGAATTCCATATAAGGACCTTATCATTCCAACATTTTCTCCTAGAGGACCCCACCTAATATTAGTTATTAAAATTTTAAATAATTCACAAGTCTCACAACTCTATAACATCCTGCTATTGCGCGCACATGATTTGACTTATTCTTTGAGGACACTTGCGTGCAAGTGATCTGGTTTAGTATATGGTTGTCTGTTTCTCTTATGAATTTTGATGATGATGTTGTTGGATTATGATGTTATGCTATTTAATATCTATGTATAGACATGTTCTATTGACGGGTTTCTCATGAGTATGCAGGGAAATTGACAGATCGAGGATGCCAATGGCATCAATGGACCTCCTTGGACTCTGGATCGAGTCAGGGAGTGGACTATATATGGTTTGTGTATTTCTATTTATGGATGTGTGACATATGATCGGGTATATTATGATGTTGTTATAGATCATTGATAGTGTTTCGTTGATGGATGCAGGCCGACGATTGCTTGATAATCAGACTCACATAAGGAGTAAAGGGGCCATGCACAACAACCATATATTGAGGGAGAGATGTGGCATCATCCCTGCCACAACCTACTAGCACTCCCACCATGGCTTTAATTGTAGGTTAACGATTACCTAGTTCGAGAGATCCATGATGTCGTGAGGGAAGACTGAGAAAGTCGCTCACGAAGATTCTAAGGGGCGTGCAATAAGGTAGGGTCCTTATTTCTTAGAGGCCCTTAGTCTCTGAGATGAATGCATACATATATAAATGTTTGACCACTACCATTGTTAATTTCAAATATGAGCTTGAATGTCTACATACAGAATGTTTGATCACCTCCTGGTTAATTTCAATGTGAGCTTGAATGTCTACATACATAATGTTTGATCACTGCCCTTTAATTTGAATCTGAGTTTGTACTATCCGATCCATAACACATTTTTCCAAATCGATGTTTTTCTCTAATGAGGTTGATTCCAACCAAAATTGATCTGGAAGTGATCCAAAATTCTTCTGATCTTTACCCACGTTTTTTCTTACTCTCCAATAAAGTTTTACTCTACTAATGCACATTCCACCTCTGCGTTTTTGCTGAAGGATGACCAGACAATTTACCCTCCTTACCTATGCATTTTTGGTGTAAAAACATGCTTAGAATGTGGGGGAAACTAGCAAGAGTTTTTACCCTCCTTACCTCTGCGTTTTTGGTGTAAAAACATGCTCAGACTGTGGGGGAAACTAGAAAGAGTTTTTACCCTCCTTACCTCCGTGTTTTAGGTGTAAAAATGTGCTCAGACTATGGGGGAAACTAGCAAGAGTTTTTACCCTCCTTACCTATGTGTTTTTGGTGTAAAAACATGCTCAGACTTTGGGGGAAACTAACAAGATTTTTTACCCTCCTTACCTTTGCGTTTTTGGTGTAAAAACGTGTTCATACTGTGGGGGAAACTAGCAAGAGTTTTTAACCTCCTTACCTCTACATTTTTGGTGTAAAAACGTGATCAGACTATGGGGGAAACTAGGAATATTTTTTACCCTCCTTACCTCTGTGTTTTTCGTGTAAACATGTGCTCAAACTGTGGGGGAAACCAACATCCAGTTATACCATGTTTATCTCTACGTTTTGATGTGTAAAACGTGCTAGCTTGTGGGGGAAATCAACATGCATTTTTACCATCCTCATCTCAACGTTTTTTTTTGTGTAAAAAGTGCTAGCTTGTGGGGGAACCAACATGAGGTTTTACCTTCTTTGTCTCTGTGTGTTGCTCTCTTTTTTCCCAGAACTTTACTCAGTATCTTTGTGTTGTTGGGTATTTTACTAACCCTGGATTTTCCTTCATGTCTCTCAGTTATTAAGTCCCTACCCTTTTCTTATTCCCGTGCACTTTTTTTTTGGCATTAGAAGATGCCCTACACATTGGAGTGTCCTTTAGTTTCATTTGATTTTAGTTAGAAATATTCAAGGAAGATATCTTCTTCCATTGCGATCACATAGTTTTATATGTATCTTTTTCCTTATGATGTCTAGAACTATTCAAGTTTAATATTCGTTGTTAAGTGTCATTTAATATCTCAATGTTAATTTTAATGAACACTTTAGATATCTATAACCTGTCAATAAAAGGATATATTGAATGCTTGATTTATTTTGGGGTCAGTCTATAAATGAATGAAAGAATTCTATTCGTGCATGCATTATAGGTGATGTATCGAATTTACTTGAGTATTAATTAAATTGTTGAAGGACCATTATAGATTAATAACACCTAAGTTGGGGACTTTACAATGTAAATTGTAAGCCTCATTGAAGAACATGACTACTTTGCGCATGAATTGGAATTGATACTTATTTTGCGCCATGTATTAAAATAGACGTATTGAATGTTTGGATGTGATTTGATTACATGAGCACCTTGATTAATGTTGATGTGTGATCAATTTAACAATTAGATCACTCGCGTGCCTTGAAAATGTAAATGGGTGATTACTTAAAGAAATAAATCATTTGAGTGCCACGATATAAATGTTGATGAATTCCACGTTATGAACAATGTTGATGTATAAATATATGTGTATAATTTACTATTGCTTCCCTTAAATTGATGTATGATTGGTTGAGTAGATAGCTTGGTTGTGCCATGAGATAATTCAATAGTTTGCTCTAGTGAAATGAATAATTAATAATGGATGAATGATTGTGTTATAAATTTACCTTGTTCCATGGATTATGTTGTGATTAAATTATTGGATTGCTTGCACATTGGATTAGCGATGGATGTAAAATTATTTAGCTTGATTACCCGTGCACCTTGCAATAATGGTTATGCATGATTAGTTTAGTAACAAAATGTACTTGCACGCCTTAATTTAAGTGGGCATGTGATTGCTTCTTCATTAATATTTTGCACCTTGAATTTAAATGTTAACTAATCTTGCGTCATGAATTTATTAGATATGTGAATGATTTAGTGACTAGATTTCTCTTGCGCCTTACTTAAGTCGACATGTGATTGTTCTAGAATTGTTTACTCTCATGTGCAGTGAATATTTAATTGCTGATGTATGATTGATAATGATACTTATTACCCTTGCACCGTGATTAATTGATGAATAAGATTGATGGATGGATCTAGTTGATGATTGGACTTGTTTGTTAGTGGGATGTAGACATCTCCTTGTTCCTCAGAACAATCACCAGCCCTGAGACCTTAAATGGTTCAAATCAATTGGAACCTCGTCTTGAGCATTGCTTATGTGTCCTGGAGGTCCTAACCTTGTAGGGTAGGTCAGGTGGGTAGTCATTTTATATTCATTATCTGATTGTACGTGTTGTAAATTTTTTTTAGATGATTATGATGTGTTGATATGCTACACTACTTATGATTATGTGTCACTATCCTTCGTTGTCGCATTGAATGTGTCGTTAGTGATTTCCATGATGAGTAGATGGTACTTATTTTAATTATGATGTTGTTGATTAGGCGCTGTTGTGATCATGTGTTGATGTTAATTTCTTAACGCAATTTTTTTTTTACCTTTTGTGCTTTGATTTTTCTTAGGCGTAACAGAGGGCTATTACATATGGTATCAGAGTGGGTTCAACCTTGTGACTGTGGATCGTCAGGCCTTCCACTGTATCTTACACTCGATTAATAACTTAGCGTTAATTTTTTTTTTTTTTTAACCTGTCCTTGCAGTAAACATGGTTAGAAGATGCCGTGGAGGTTCACAATGTGGTGCTATGGGAGGAGGTGCGACACCTCCAGTAGCAGCCACGCTAGAGGGGTCCAACTTCCAAGGAGAAGAACACGTCATTGGGCATGAGCATATTGTTGTGCAGGATGTGGTTGGGTTGATGAGGTCATGTCAGACGATATTTGAGGCCTTGATTAACCGTATAGATAGAGATGAAGCTAGGGCTCCTATACCCCCTGAGGGTCCACAATGCACCACAACCGGTACTTGTAGCGTTCACCGAGAACTCGAGAAGGTCAAGTTTCTCGAGTTCTTGGGTGCCACAAATGGTGTGGCTGCCGAGGCATGGTTAGAGAACATGGTGATGTGCTTCGCACTTCGCGACTACACTTCCAACATGAAGGTCTGCATGACGTTCTTTCAGTTGAAGGGGAGCGCTCTTATATGATGGAAGATACTCCTGCCACAACTGAACATGGACGTAGAAGATGTGTCATGGGAATTGTTCGAGGAGCGGTTCTGGGAGAGGTATTTGTCTGAGGAATTCATCGAGCACAAACTCAATGAGTTCAACACCTTACGATAAGGAATTCCTATGATGCCCGAGTATGAGGCCTATTCCATGGAGTTTCTTAGGTATGCTCCACATATGAACATCGAGAAGATCAAGGTCAACAAGTTCATGTTCGGCCTTAACGTCAACATTCGTGCGAAAGTGAGGATACTAATGCCTCAGACGTTGCACGATGTTGTCCAGAAGGCCCTCATATTTGAGGAAGAGCTGATCAGTAGGGGTCAAGGCAGGACTCCTACAAGACCGACTGGATGAATGACATTAGGTGCGTAGCAACATCATATACCAGCCCGACGTACATCAAGGTATCAGGATACGTCATGAGGATCCATGTTCACGATGCCTCGATGACTGACTCTTCATAGAGGAATTCCCTACAGAGGACCATAGCATCAACATCCGCGTCGTCCAAAACAACGACTGTTTATGCCTATTCAGGATGATTTTAGCTACGTGTAAATGGCTTCGGGAGCCAAGCTGAAGGTTGGAGGAAGGGTTATGGACTGTAGCCTCAACCTGGGAGATATTTTCACGAAGGCCAACCTATACGTCACGATCTTAGGATCTTATGACTTCATGATCGGTATGGACTGGTTGGAATTGCTCGATGCAATACCCAACTGTAAGACGAAACAATTGAGTTTGACTGATGATGAGGGATAAAGACGAGTGGTTGTAGGAAGAAACCAAGGAGTTTCCCTAAGGTTCATTTCTTCCCTACAACTACATAAGAGTATGCGCAAGGGATGAAATCTATATGCAATCCTAGCGTTGAACGACAAGGGCATGGAAGAAGGATTAGAAAACATTCCGGTAGTACGAGAGTTTGCAGACACGTTCCTAGAAGTGTTACCAGGTTTTCCTTCTGAAGGAGAGATGGAATTTACCATCGACTTAAAACCCGAAATTGAACCGATAGAAAGAATGCCATATCGGATGTCAATGCCTGAGTTACAGGAGTTGAAAATGAAACTAAAGGAGTTGTTGGACCTAGGGCTTATATGTCCAAGTATGTCACCTTGGGGTGCACCTGTTATTTTCATACGAAAGAAGGATGGGCTTTGGAAACTCTGCATTGACTATCGTCAATTGAACAAGGCAACGATCAAGAACCAATATCCATTTCCAAGAATAGACGATTTGTTTGATCAAATGAAATGCATGACGGTGTTATCAAGGATCGACTTGAGATAAGGATATCACTAGTTACAGATCAAAGAGGAAGACATTCCTAAGACCACATTCAAGATGCGGTTTGGGCATTATGAGTTTACAATTTTACTGTTTGGGCTGACAAACAACCCAGGGGTATTCATGAGCTTGATTAATGGGGTGTTCCGTGAATACTTGGACAAGTTTGTTCAAGTATTCATTGACAACATATTGATATATTCTCAGACGATGGAAGAACATGGATAACATTTGTGTTTGGTACTACAATGTTTACGAGAAAACAAGTTATACGAGAAACTGTCGAAATGCTTTTTTTTTATCAATCGAGGATTAATTATTTGGGGCATTTTATATCCAAGGAAGGCATCGTTGTGGATCCAACGAAGGTACAGGATATTATGGAATGACCTACGTCGATGAATGTACCAGAAGTACGTAGCCTCATGGGTTTAGCTAGATATTATTGATGGATCATCGAAGGTTTTTCTAAGATAGCAAATCCGATCATGGAATTGCAGAAGAAAAACAAGAAGTTTGTATGGACCAAGAAATGCACGTAATCATTTCGAAGGCTCAAGGAGCTATTGACAACAATGACGATACTAAATGTCCTTGACATGGAATATGAATTATTAGTATGCACAAACACATCTAAGGAAGGCTTAGGCAGAGTCTTGATGCAAGATGGTGGACTGATCGCTTACAGCTCAAGGAAGTTAATAAAACATGAGGAGAACTACGCGGCACACGATTTGGATTTGTTGACCATTGTGTATTCCCTGAGAGTATGGAGGCACTACCTGATTGGATGGAAATTCGAACTGAAAACTGACCACTATGGTTTGCAACACATTTTTATGCAAAGTGACTTGAATGTGCGACAAAGGCATTGGTTAGAACTTCTTAGTGAGTACGAGTTGAGATTACCTACATAAAAGGGACAATGAATAAAGTGACAGATGTGTTGATTCAGAGACAACACATATTTTTGGTGATACCTCTTCATACGAATCTTTGAGAAAATATTCTAACTATACCGTGCGACAATGATTTGTATAAAGAGGTTAAGGAAAATATCAGACAACACACCATGTTGGTACCAAAATTTGCGGGATTTACTATGGAAAATGATAGATTAATGAGATATAATAACTAGATTTACATACCGCCTAACGGCGAGTTGAGAATTTTGATCTTAAACGAAGCTCATAGAGAAGTGTACATGGCTCACCCAAGAGTCACAAAGATGAGGGAAGACCTTAAATCCTTATTCTTCTGGAAATGAATGAATTCGGACATAGTCAACTACGTAGCATGATGTCTAGAATGTCAACATTTGAAGGCTAAACATAGACATCCAACATCATTACTACAACCACATGCTATTTCGGAATCGAAATGGGAGGTCATTTTGATGGACTTCATTGTTGGATTGCCACTGATGACAAGGAGACACGACTCAATTTTCATGGTAGTTGACACTCTGACAAAGAGTGAACATTTTATCCCTGTGCGTATGACGTATCAGGCGCCAAACATAGCTATAGTTTTCATCAACGAGATTGTGAGATTGCATGGTGTGCCTAAGAGGATCATATCTGATCGAGGATCGATGTTTATAGGACGATTTTGGAATAGTTTCCAAGAGGCCTTGGGAACCCAACTTAACTTTAGTACAACATATCACCCGGAGACAGATGAGAATATAGAAAGAACGAACCAAATATTGGAAGATATGTTGCGTATGTACATGATGGACCAACACAAGCATTGGGAGGAGTTCTTTCCACTAGTAGAGTTTGCATACAACAACAACTATCAAATAACCATTAATATGGTGCCATTTGAGTTTATTTATGGGCGATCGTGTCAGATGCCTTTGAGATGGGATCGACTTGAGGATAGGGTCTTGGTAGGACCATAAGTGATCCAATAAATGAAAGAAAAAATTAAAATGATAAGACATAGGATTAAGGAAGCACAGGATCGACATAACAGTTATGCCAATGTGCATCGCGTTGACCATAGTTATGAAGTTGGTGATCGAGTCTTCTTGTGGGTGAAACCGCACAAGAGTTCGATAAAGTTTGGAAAGGGTGCTAAAATCTCTCCTAGGTTTGTGGGACCTTTCAAAGTGGTGGAAAAGAAAGGGCCCTTGGCTTATCGACTAACCTTGCATGATTCTTTGAGGCATATGCACGATGTTTTTCATGTATCTATTTTGAGACATTATGTTAGTGATCCTAGACATGTGATTGACATGATTTCCTTGCAGGTGTCGGACGATGGTACACTCACAACAGAGCCAATCCACATTTTGGACCATCACATTCGACAACTACAACGTCGAACAGTCAATCGGGTCAAGGTCAAGTGGGACAATTATAGTCCACACTCAGCTACCTGGGAGGACACATATGATATGCGCCAACAATTTCCATTTTTGTTTGATAGTTTGACATTTAGATCTTGTCAGATACTTTATTTATTGCAGATATATACTGTGAAACTTCAGGATGAAGTTTAAAACAAGAGCGGGTGTATGTAACATCCCTCTCTTGTGCGCACATGATTTGACTTATTTTTTGAGGGCACTTGCGGGAAAGTGATCCGGTTTAGTATATGGTTATATGTTTTGCTTATGGATTTTGATGATGATGTTGTTGGATTATGATGTTATGTTATTTAATATCTATGTATAGACATGTGTTATTGACGGGTTTCTCTTGAGTGTGCAGTGCACTTGACAGATCAAGGATGTCAATGGCATCAATGGACCTCCTTGGACTCCAGATCGAGTCAGGGAGTGGACTATATATGGTTTGGGTATTTCTATTTATGCATGTGTGACATATGATTAGGTATATTATGATGTTTTTATGGATCATTGAAAGTGTTTCGTTGATGGATGCATGATGGTGATTTCTTGCTAATCAGACTCACATAAGGAGTAAATGGGCCATGCACAACAACCAAATATTGAGGGAGAGGTGTGGCAGTAGCCTGACCACAACCTACTAGTACTACCGCCATGGCTCGAATTAAAGGTTAACGATTACCTAGTTCAAGAGATCCACGATGCCGTGAGGGTAGACTGAGACAATCGTTCACGAATATTCTAAGGGGCGTACAATAAGGCAAGGTCCTTATTCCTTAGAGGCCCTTAGTCTCTCACAAGGTCTTCTGATGGAGTATTGACTCCAAGGGTTGGGCAACTACCAAAATCAGTCATAGGTGAGTGGCACCCTTGGAGCACATAGTGTGTCTTGAAGGGCACGTCGAATAATTAAAACTTGAATAATGGCAAGTGGCACCCTTGTAGCAAAGAGTGCGTCTTGAAGGGAACATCACAATCTTTAATAAAGGTGAGTCAATGAACCTAGGTGCCTAGAAAACAATATTTGTTTTGACATGGTCAGACTTAAAATAATTATTAAATGTGTAATTTTTATTAATTATAAAATCTTCTTAAAAACTCTAAGCCGAGTTTAAAAATTTGAACCTAAGTCTAAAGTGGGTAAGAAGACAAAATTTAAATTATAAATTTAATAAATGATGGGGGATGAAGAAAAATCAAGTTAGGAATTGAAAGAGTAAAAAATTGTATCTAAAGATTTAACTATATAAATGTGTGCAAAAGAATACCAAATTGGAACTAAGATAAGAAAGAAAATAAATATAAAAAGGAATGTGGAAGCATAGAAAGGAATCTAGTCTAGTCTAACTAAAGAACTTTCCTAAATTAATAACAACTAAGTTTTAGAAAGGCGCCAACCATTAAAAAGGAAATAGAGGGAATAAAGGGACAACTAGGAGCGATTTTAGGAGCACTTTTAGGATGGGTGAGGGAAATTGACATTTAATTAAATTAAATACTAACTTTTTGGTCCAACTAAGGGATCGGGTGACAAGTGTATGGGGGAGAGTATTTCCTAATTAATTAAAAAAAAACAAATTTAATGTGCAATTGGAAAGTGGACACTAAGAAAAATTATATAAAATAAATGGCTACGAGGAGGAATGGATTATGACTGGTATATGTAAAGTTATGCGGCCGAGATTTCTTTGACTAGTTTTTC
Organism: Picea mariana; assembly: GCA_032191745.1. NCBI lineage: Eukaryota > Viridiplantae > Streptophyta > Pinopsida > Pinales > Pinaceae > Picea > Picea mariana. The sequence goes on from JASDQU010307915.1 coordinate 25,738, forward strand.
TTGTGAGAGTTGGGATACCCATCTTGAAAAAGAGAGAGTAGTAGCGCGAACTTGCGAGGTGAGGTGGGAGCTAGAGTTTTCTGGTTGTGTTTGTGTGTGGCCCCTTTGCGGCTCGGGGGGCTAAGGGGGAAGAAGAGTACCCCTAGCATTGGCTGGGAGGTATCGGTGAGATCTTCATGGTCAGCAAGCGAGGAGCGGGATGGAGTGCAAGCGCGTGATATCATCATAGACTTCTCACCTTCGGTTACAATATTTTTATTTAAATTTGTAATCACATTGGATTAATTTGTATAATCTAGTTTTTGTTTTTACCTTGAGTAACTGTGTGAGATCTTAAGATCAAGAGATAAGCTCCTAGATGATTTTATAAATGCTAGAGGAAGATTCCTAATAATTTCACCGCCATTTTAAATGTAAATATGAGCTTGAATGTATACATATATAAATGTTTGACCACCTTCGTTGTTAATTTCAAATCTGAGTTGAATGTATACATATATAAATGTTTGACCACCGCCATTGTTAATTTCAAATCTGAGCTTGAATGTCTACATATCGAATGTTTGATCACTGCCTGGTTAATTTCAATATGAGCTTGAATGTCTACATACATAATGTTTGATCACTGCCCTTTAATTTGAACCTGATTTTGTACTATCCAATCCATAACACATTTTTCTAAATCAATTTTTTTCTCTAACGAGGTTGCTGCCAGCCAAAATTGATCTGGAACTGATAAAAAAACATTTTGATCCTTACCCACGTTTTTTCTTACTCTCCAGTGAAGTTTTACTTTACCAATTCACATTCCACCTCTGAGTTTTTGTTGAAGGACGCCCATGAAATATACCCTCCTTACCTCTGTGTTTTTGGTGTAAAAACGTGCTCAGAACGTGGGGGAAAATAACAAGAGTTTTTACTCTCCTTACCTCTGTGTTTTTGGTGTAAAAATGTGCTCAGACTGTGGGGAAAACTAGCAAGAATTTTTACCCTCCTTACCTCTTCCTTTTTGGTGTAAAAACATGCTCAAACTGTGGGGGAAACTAGCAAGAAATCCTCCTTACCTCTGCGTTTTTGGTGTAAAAACATGCTCAAACATTGGGGGAAACTAGAAATATTTTTTATCCTCCTTACCTCTACATTTTTGGTGTAAAAACGTACTCAGACAATTGGGGAAACTAGCAAGAGTTTTTACCCTCCTTACCTTTGCATTTTTAGTGTAAAAATGTGCTCAGACTGTGGGTAAAACCAACATGAAGTTATACCATGTTTATCTCTATATTTTGATGTGTAAAATGTGCTAGCTTGTGGGGGAAACCATCATGCATTTTTACCATCTTCATCTCTACATTTTTTTGTGTAAAACATGCTAGCTTGTGGGGGAACCAATATGAGTTTTTACCTTCTTTGTCTCTGCGTGTTGCTCACTGAACTTTCCTCATTATCTCTGTGTTG